>JAAXYW010003573.1:0-11298 GCA_036851895.1 Orthonychiurus folsomi | reverse complement strand
TCAATAATAATCGCGCGAAGCGCGTCGATTTTTATAACTTCAGTAAAAATTCCTCGGTCAGTTCGCCCCATACCTGAACCTGGCCCAACTTTTTTCGAAAACGAGGGGTTGAGGGGTCGTACCGACACACCCAAGGCACACCCACCCTAGGTGTCAGTTTTGACCTCTGAGGAGGGGGTGCACCCAATCGCACCCGTAGGGGTTTTCGAGTATGATCCAATAAAATGTTCATAGTTAAAGTTACTTGAAAACATTTTCATACGGTGCACCGTCGTCCCTGATTACTAAATTCAAATAAAAATGAGGTGAAAATTAATATGTTGTAAAATAGAGCAATAGAAGTATTATACTTACAGTAGCCTCCGTAGAACATGACAATTCCATACGCAACAAATGGGATTCCCTGACTGAGACCAAACAGAGCTCCACGACCATGAGCCAATCGCTTCACCTTTCTATATAATTTCATTCAAAATTGGTGACCTCCTTTCAAATTATTACCACCGTTATTAATCAATCCCACTCACGTGTGTGTACTCTCCAGTAATTCCAGGTAGCGCTGGACAAAGAACCGTTCCTTGCACAAACTGGCGACTGTTCGGATATTAGAAACGGCTTGGACAGCGATTTTACTCGCATTTTCTATGGCATCCTTTTCCAGGATATTTGAGCCGGCCATCATCATTCCTTGGAAATAGGCGGCGAGGACAATTATGGGACCAAATGCCATGGCCACAAGTCCAAGTTTCCACATGTAGTACATTCCGAGGCCAATTGCAATTCCGATGGTTGCTATGGATTGGATCACGCTTCCCACCCTTGTTCCAGTCGCCCCTTGAACTCCCGCAGCATCACCGGCAAGTCTACCATAGAAATGAATAGCATATTGAAAAGGGTTAACTTTAACCATAAAAATTACATAAGAATTGTGTGTAAAAATTACAATGCTAGCCAGGAATGGGCAATTGGCTCACCTTGCACAAAGTGCCCCGATGTTGTTATTCTCATCATCAAACCAGCCCAGCTCCTGTCTTAACATTGCCGCAAAGGACATTTTCCTGAGTCTGAATGTGAGCTCTTCTCCCGCCCACGAAAATGTGAATATCTGCAAGTACATTGAAACCCCAGCTCCCACACCCAATACGAGGAAAAGGATTGCGTAAAAGTTTGAATCATCTTCAATTTCTGTTCTGTTAGTTCCGGACAGGATTTTGAGATACTCTCCAAATATGATGGAGAAAGCAGGGAAGGATGCCCCTTGAATGATTGACATTATGATTCCAACTGCAATGTAGGGCCATTCTTTTCCGTTCAGCTTGATCAGGCGAGTGAAGGGAGCTTGTTGCTCCAATTCTTTTTTCTATACAATTAAAAGATCAAAAATATTATCTAAAAAGTTAAATACCATAAAAAACTAAACTAAACTTTAAAAACGTACAGATAGTGTCCCTTCTGTCAATACGGGTACAATGGCAGCCACCTCATCGTCGTCCAAGGAAATACTGGGTTTTTTCTGAAAAGAGCTTTGGCGTTTCACACCGATGGCTTCCTCCTCCAAGGGATCCAGTTCGTCGTCACCCAACCCGTTCATTTGTGCGGTCACCAATTGAAAGTAAAGTCCCTTGGCTTTGAGTAGCTCGATGTGTGTTCCCATTTCAGCAACTTCTCCGGCCTCAATTGACACAACAAGATCAGCTGCACGGATCGTGGAAAGTCTGTGTGCCACAATTAGTGTTGTTCTTCCTTCCCGTGCTCGATCCAGTGCATTTTGTACGATGGATTCTGATTGGGTATCCAAGGCACTTGTGGCTTCGTCAAGAAGTAAAATTGGGGGATTTCGAACAAGGGCGCGGGCAATTGCTATCCGTTGTTTTTGGCCACCTGACAATTGGGCTCCACGATCACCGACAGGTGTCTCGTACCTCTGCAAATAATCAAATCAGCACAAATTACACACTTGGCTTTTGCACATGTTTTGCAGAGCAAACACTTGGGGTTGGACATACCAATGGGAGTTTTGCAATAAAAGTATGTGCGTTGGACTTTCGACATGCTTCTTCGATTTCCTTGTCGGAGACACCTTCCCGGCCATAACGGATGTTTTCGGCAATTGTCGTGTTAAAAAGAATTGGCTCCTGACTCACAATACCAATCTGTGACCGCAACCATCCGAGATGCAGATCCTTAATATCCGTACCGTCAACGGTGACCTGAAAACATAATTACTTTTAATTAATACATAACTTTATACAGGTCACATTGCAACTTAATGTCAAAGATGTCATAAAATTATATAAACATCAAAGCTTGCAGAGGTCACGAAATGTCAAAGGTCACAGGTCACTGTCTGAAACTGTCAAAAAATGACTTAGACTACAAAAGACCACAAATATCGCAAAACATTTGTATCAAATTTGTGATGTGATATCGTATTGGTCGGTTGCAAGTGCTAATGGCTACGGAGGTCATCTCATAAGGTGTCATAAAAGTCAACTACCATAATATAAAATTCTAAATTCTAACCTTTCCACTCAACGGATCATAAAATCTTTGAAGAAGCTGTAAACATGTTGACTTTCCGCATCCAGAGTGCCCTAACATTATAAAACATCATATTTAATATGCAAACTCATAGCATCGCGGATCGTACTTCAAATTAAGTCTTTTATTTGAACTTACCGACTAATGCAACAGTTTGCCCAGGTTTAATGCTGAGCGAGAAGTTCTTCATAATTTGGGCTTCCGGCCGTGATGGGTATGAGAATCGAATATTTTCAAAAGTGATTCTCCCGCTAGATCTTTCCGTGGGTTTCTTTCCTTTATCCGAGTAACTGTCAATGGGTGGGATTCGATCAATCACCGAGTAAATCACAGCCCCAGCACCCCGCCCCATTGCAAATGTTTCAAGATAGGAGAAACTTTGACCAATGTTGAAGGCACCCATCATTACACAGAAAAATACCTAAAAATGAATCACGTGTCATGATTTAGTCGTGTTATACTATACATAGAAATAAGAACAGTAATATTATCAGTAATAGTAATATTATATTACTTACAATTAGTAATTTCCCAGCATCGTACGGACTACTTTCACCATCGCAATTGCTATCCCGACCATCAAGGATGAGTCGTGTTCCATACCAAAAGGCGAGCGCGTAGCTCATGTACATGACCAGCCACATCAAACCCATAGAAAGGCCAGAGAAAAGGGCGCGCTTTTTCCCTGCCGCTTTTGCAGATTCCAAACCGATTTGATAGCGTTCAATTTCCTTTTCCGCTCCACTGAAAGCCATGACGGTTTTAATGTTTGTTATGGCTTCCTCGGCGACATTTCCCGCCTTGGCGTACGCCTGCTGCTCTGTGGATGCTATTTTGGACATTATTCCCGCCACGGCCCCTGTGACTATGGCTATGACCGGGAAACTTGAAAGGACGACAAGCGTCAGCAGCCAACCTGATGAATACATTACAATTAGTTATATTAATATAACATGCTTATGTATAAGTTTACAACTTATTACGTTGTGTCCGAGCTAAGTTAAGTTAAATAAAATACTCACCATGTGCAAAAGCCGTAATCAGAGAAGCTATACTAGTGGCTGCAAAAAATATCGCCAGCGGCACTTTCTCTCCAATTGCATCTTGGATTTTGACCAAATCCTCTGCAATCCGGGACACAAAATTCTTGTCATGATTTGTGTCATACCATCCGACATCCTGACGGAGAAGGGCTTCCAAATAATACCCACGTATCCTATGTACCTGCACAATACAATAAAAATGTACACGTGACTTCATACAGTTGTGCTTCAGGAATCACAATCACACTTACAATGTTTTCTGCAACAAAATTGAAGCCAAACATAAACACGTAGTTTAAAATGAATGAGCCAAGTCCAATGGCGCACATTTTGATTGTGAGATCTATCATGTCGTCTATGAACTTTTCATAATCTACTACTGGTGGCGCTAATGTCGTGGAGAAATCCGGCCTGAAAACAACATTCGATTTTATGAAAAAGGTTAATTTTTCATTATTTGAGACTCATTTTCTCATCGCTGTTTGCCACTCAATTTGCAAGTACTAAGAGTACAAATTAACAAATTGCAAAACAAATAGCAACGTGTACTTGCCTCGTTCACGTGCTTAATCCTTTTTAGTGCCCACATTATGTGAGGTCTATTTGTTTTATTAATTTCAACATTTACAATGTGTGTTCATAATGCTAAATTTGTATTTGCTATTGAACTTGACTCCCCAAGTCATGGGGTATGTACTTTCCTTATCAAATAAATCCTCTTGTGATCCGCGTGCTTTTTTTATTGCACAAAGCACGTCTCAACGTGTTTTTCGCCGTCGCGTCCGCGTCCACACCCAGCTAGTGCAAATAACACATACAATTTGGAAGGGTGGCACAGTGTACAAAATACGCATCAGATTTTGCCTACGAATTCAAAATGTGCATTGAAACGTGCCACCCAGTTATGTATTTGCACATTTTTGTGATTAGGAGCTGATAGCATGTAACAGCGTGCTGCAATCAATCGATCTTTTTGCCCATTTGAACAATAGAAATTATTTCCGTACACTAATTGCACTCGTCTTTGATGTGTTTTATGACACAATTGATTAGGGGCTCTGCCACTTGCTGAGTGCATCACTTGCTACATTGTCACATGTTTAGCACTTGAGAACATTACTTTTCCTGAAATGCAAAAACGTACCCTTAAATCACATGGGAAATTAAATCCCAGAGCAATTGAAAGTGGGAAGCACGCGGTTATGAATAACAAGCTCGGCACGTGCACAAATACGGTCATTTTCTTTGCGAATATTATTCCGTATTTGTGTTGTGCTAATTATCTAATTCTTAATGAAAAATTGTGTTTCGAGTGCTAATTGGACTACGTTTCCAGAATTTAAAGTTGTATTGTATTAAAATCCATGCATGTATCTAAATTGATCGGATAACTTAAATTTCTGCACTTACGGTTCTGTAGTTGTGGTGCAATATTTTTGTGTATAGTTGCAGCAATATTCTCCATCTGATGCTGTTTGTGCTGGGTCAATGAGGGTCTGGGTCATATCTCCGAATAAAACAATCATGAGGGGAAGCATGGCCCCTGCTGCCAATGCTGATATAAAAGCGAAGAATAACATCGCTTTGTCCTTTCCTGATGCATAGCGGTACTATAAAATACAAATACGATACCAAGCTTAAAAACACAATTACCGCTAACCATGTTTGTAACAGAAGTTTCAATTTACCATAAAATGCGTAAGTAATCTACCCCTTAAAAATACAAGGCAAGCTTTTACTTAGGGGGTTACAAGTGAAAGTGAAGAAACTCATTAAGCTTTCAGTTATTATAATAATTACAAAGTCCCATATTTTTTAAAATTACATTCCACGATCCAAACACAAATTTGCCTCTTTTCTGCATTATACTGTAAAAAACCAAACTTCATCCTTACCAGCGTAAAATAAGGTACAGGTGGAATCGCGGGCTGCTCCTTTTCCTTCTTCTTTTTATCTTTTACAGCTTCCTTGACTTCATCCCTATAAATAAATCCATCCACACATGTACACTTTATTCCCAAACTCTGCAAAACAAAATAATTTCCGATCCACAATTATTTTCCCTACGAAACTCACAATTCATCTTCTTTCCCTGCAACAATGTCCCCAACTTTCCCGGACTTCTCCAACGATACACTTTTACTACTTTTCCCACCCATTTTTTAACCAATCAAATTCTTGTCCTACAAAATAATCAGCCAGCCAGGTAAATTCCGCCACCGAACTGGACGGAGGACCAACAGCAAGTGTGATTATTCCCAGCAGTTGATAACCATTTCATGTCCACATACATGTATCCCTTGCAGAATTTAACGTAAGTAACATAGCCCATATATTTGGCATATCGATTTTTATCCTGGACGGTTGCCGATAAACTTTCGCCATTCGCCGCCTCCTTAATCCATTCCACGTTATGGCATGGCATGGGGCCCACCTGGATTATGTATGTACAACACAATGTAGTGCATATTTATAGGATGAATTTGTGTCAGCCGCGTGTAGCACCCGCACCCATTCATTTGCTGTACAAGTTTTAACACGTTGGGGCTTACGTAATTTAACGTTCTGGCAGATAAGGGACATCCCATGACTCTGAGCGGTTTGACAGCGCCAGTGCAAATGCTGTGCTATGCAATACAAGTGCCGACCCTGACCATGATATTGTCCAGGGACGCGAATCGATGCGAATTGTACCTGCTTGTACCTCCCATGCCATGCCATGCTGTGCAATGCAATGTTTAATCGATGAAAAAAGCAATCCAAATAATGACGGGACGACTTTGCTTTGAATTCAGACGAGAGAAAGCAACTTCATTGCCAATGCCAGTCCGACCATTTATGGTAATTTTCCAGTGAAAGCCTGCAGGGCAGGGATAATGTTCATTGTTAATTCCAATGTTGATTGTAGGAGGGCTGTGAATGCGAATTTGCAAATTTGAAAATGGGGTTTTTTGCTTCTCAAGTCTTGCAATTCGCAAATGCAAAAATAGTAGGATACAGCCAAACTATGTGTTTAGACGTTGTTTTGGAATTTTTTGCAATTTGCAAATTTGCAAAACTAACTTCTGATCTTACAGTATATTCGCAAATTTGTCGTGAAACGTTCTTATCGGAAATAAATCTTTGCAAATTTGTAAAAAAATATGTTTAAGGTATACTGTACGTGCGAATTATGCTATACTATCTCAAAACTTGATTTTCTTACAATTCACATAAACGCTAAATTTGCAAGTTTTGAGTAAAATTCGGCGTTTCCGTCTTGTAAGTTGCGAAAATGTAAAATTGTAAATTGATTAATACCAACCAGCCAATGTACAAATTAAGGGGGGATCTTTATATCACAATTTGCGAATCAGCAATAAACGTGGCTTCACACAGTACTGTGCTTGGAAATTCGGCATAAAACTCGGTTTAACATTGCAGAATTACAAAAATTGCATTATCTGCCTCTGCCTGCATATTTGTGGTGCAGCATCACCACTGCTTTAATTGTACTGTCGTGCAATTAGAGCACGAATTTTCATCAAGCTTATTAAAAACCTAATCAATGGAATGCAGTGGCTTTTTTGCACACTGACTGAGTTTGAATGTATCCCATTGAATCAGAATGGTCCACCAACCCACGCACGCACTTCAAACCAAATCAAAATGCGAAGATGAGATTGGAGGTCCGGCCTTTCTTTTGTGTCGTGCGAAATGTGATTCGCGTAACGTACACACGTTTTACTCAGTGTGGATTTGTAATGAATGAGTCAGGAATTCCTCCGCGTAGGATATTAATGGACTCCGAAGGTCAGACAAAGAATAAGACGACGCCGAGTCTGTTTACTTTAATGAGATCACTAAATTCCACAACAATTGATGGCTATCGGAATTGAACATGTGTGCACACGTGCACTGTCCAGCAAAAATATATACAAATATTATAGCCTGGTCTATAGTCTTCATGTAATTAGCAAAAATTAAGGCGCAAAAGGTTCGTGTGAAATTTGCATGTTAAAATTACCATAATTATTTTTGGGAAATACATGTGTAATGACACATGGGAAATCTTATTTCCCATCCTATCCATCCCTGATTTGCTGGCTGGCTTGATTGAGCCAGTCGATAGGTTCAAAAACGCTTATAGTGGTCCTCGCTGGTGATATACCACTAGTTTCACCAATTTTCCCGTTTTACTCGACGCGGTAAATCCCGCGTACTGGGTTGAAGCAAAGCCTTGGTGTTTTTAAATCTCTTGTTTCCTGGTCTTAATATATTTCCACGTTTTCTTAATGCCTTAAACGTTACGTTTTCTTAACGTGAGAGCCCAGCCTCAACCACAAATTTATTTTAATACGTTGCCAACCTTCCAAAACATATTTCCACGGCTTTGACAAATTACACATTAACAAACACAATAGGATAGTAATATTGTTGGCAGCTATGTTCCAATACACCCTAAGAAATGACCTTATCAAAGAATTGTTGTTGTTGTTGAAATTCAAATACTAACACAATAGTTGAAATTCTAACTAGAACACCATATATTATGGATACACCAATCAGATTCTTCAACTTTACATAAATCGCATCTTCCTTTTGATATTTCTTTACATTTGAACCTGTCCTCGCATTTAAATGCTCAGCTTCTCGCTGTAAACCAACCCAGTGCCCATGAATCCCACCTGACTCACTCCATCGTATTATTTTATACATGCGATCACCAATGGGGGAATCCAATTTTAAAGCCACGCCGCATGTCGATGCTATTATGGGACTGACACCTCGGTACATTTCTCCGTGCCCGACAATACTTTCAAATTCCTCCGACTCAGTTGGACTACCTTCAAACACATATTTGTCGCACCGTGAAACTGAATAGATTTCAGGTCTAATACGTAACATATCAGTGCACGGTTCTTTGAGGACGTAGACGTAATCATCCGTGTTGCTTTCATCGTAGCACATCTCCAATTGATCCACGGTGAAGCCTTTTTGCATATTGAAACTAGTGGGTGACCACGGGTGGAGCAGAACCCGCCATCCACAACAACTAGCTGAAAATTTGGTTTATAGCATATTGTCCTATCTTACTGTTGAATTCCTCGGCAACTCTTTGAACAGTTTTACCAAGAATTATACATTAAATATTAAATTTCTGACGTTTAATAAAATATTAATTAAAATGATTTATGATTTGAGAAATGGTTTTAAATCAATGATTTCGTACTATTGATTTTGGGCGGTCTAGGTGATTTTGATTTATGATTTCGATTTTAAGCACTAATTTTGAGTGATTTTAGATTTTGATTTTGTACCCCGATTTCTAATGATTATGCCCAGCCATAGCGCAATTCCCACTGTCATTCTAATCTTCCTGGGCTTGTATATATTGTGCTCAAACAACAATGTAAAGAGAATAGAATTAATAAAATTATAGCCATAATGATACCAGGGTCCTCCTACAAATATTGCAAAAATTGTGCCCAATCCAGCCAAAAGGAAGATCACGGAGAGCCAAAATGGCAAGTCAAATGGTGAAATAAAATTTTGCATCCGGCTGTGGTTCCATTGATAGCCCTCTGTAAGGTAGGCTACAATATTGTAACTCCAGACGGTGGTTGGAATAAATAAGTATCCGACCACAGTGTATATTTTATCCTCGTAGTTTGGTACAGTCATTCCAATGATTTCGTTGAATACAATTAATGAGCAATCTGTATCTGTTTTATAATAGGTGAAGTCGGCTATAGTGAAATTCGGGATCCCTGATCCTATAACTGACGCAATAATAATTTCATGGCTGGCGATGTTTTGGTCTCGGTAGTCTCGGATCTCATTTGCTGATAATGCTAAACGAGTGCAAGGTTCAGATCCATCATTTCTGAACAAATCATGTAAATTTGAAATTACCCATATGAA
Organism: Orthonychiurus folsomi; assembly: GCA_036851895.1. Taxonomy (NCBI): domain Eukaryota; kingdom Metazoa; phylum Arthropoda; class Collembola; order Poduromorpha; family Onychiuridae; genus Orthonychiurus; species Orthonychiurus folsomi. The sequence goes on along the minus strand of JAAXYW010003573.1, from coordinate 1,810 downwards.
TGGGGGACAATTTCTGTGATATGCAGCCTAGAATACGGCTTGCAAGTTGTGCTGAGAAAATAGATCAAGTTTGACTTTCTCCACTAAAGTGCATAACGTCTGTTTCAACGTGCCGGAAACAACCAAATCAAAGCCAGTCGATGTATTAAGCTGGAAAATACAAGTCGGTGGCACAAAGGCATTAGATACATCATACAAAACGATGAGTTTGTTCACTGTTGCTTCTTTGGTATGGATTTCCAGGTCTTCCAGCAGTAGATAGAACAGGCAAGTGTGCTTGTATCCGTGTCGGTCAATAAAATAAGTGTCGAATTTAAACCAGAACCGACGATTCAGTTCTTCACCAATCAGCAGTTGTTTGGATTCCTGAGGGTGAATAAACAATACAAGCACACTTAAGAATTTCCCCAGGAAATTGTTTCCAGAGTCATCGCATTCCTCGAGTTCTAGTCCGGGTACAAATGATCGTGTACTGGAATGTCTGGGTTGTGTTGTCATCGAATGTTTGCCTGATCACCGGCCTTGAAGGTTCCGCGAAGTCGACCGTTTGAATAGATACGGGAATGTGGAAAGTGCTCAAAGAAATGACCAAGCTTGATCAAATACGTGGAACAGTGATGAAGTGTTAAGGTGTAATTAATGAATATGATTAACCACAAAGGAGGCATTTTGAGGATTCAAAATTAATCCGTATTAGTACCGTGTACTTGATAGCATTCAAGGGAGGTAGATTGGGGCTAAGGAAGGTAGATTGGGCTTAAGGGAGATAGATTGGCCTTGCGGTTAAACCCTCATGTTTCTCCGCAGCCTATCTCAAGTTCGGTACTTAGCGAGTGCTTGATTGCACTTGGAAGTCAGAGGAACACCTCCTATAGTAAAATGTTGTAAAAAATGGGATGTGCGTGTGGGGGTGTTTTTCTCATGTGAGATATAGCTCCCCACTAGCCTGATTGAGTAGGCGATTCACCCAGCGCAGGTGTCACTTGCGCTTCCCCTGTTGTGCACTATAATCAGCTTCTCTGCACCCCATTGCAAATTTACCCTGTAAATATGTACCATAGTTTCTCTCCCCTCCCTATAGATCGCCAGTGTACTTCCTTCTTGCAGTTTGCATGCTTTCTTGCACCCACTGCACGAAATGCAAGAAATTGCAAGTAATGGGAGAAATGTAAGATATACAGAACATAAAGTAAAGCAACCATAGAAAGCGCGGAGTAGTAGCAGTAATACGAATTAATCTGCATAAGTGTAGAGGTACTTTGGGCCTGGTTTTAATTTCGATTAAATGTTAATCAAACTTTAAACCATTGGGGTAGTTATATCCGCTGTGTTGCAGCATTGTAGAACAGGCCACAGCGGTGAGCGTGTGGTGGTGGAGATTATGTGTTCTGAATCTGGGCAGTGTTAGTGTGTGTGCAAAAATATTGTGTTGGGATGGAATGGGATAGATTTTGAATTCTGAAATGCTATTCTAGACAATAAAGTTAACCAACATAATATTATTGTAGGAAATGGCAAGGAGTTTGTTTATTTCATTGTGAATTGGAAAGAACGTCGCCTGAGTCAGCATATGTTGCACCTGAGCACGTTCATTTGTAATACAAGGACTGACCTATTATCGTGGTTTTCCATTTGAATGTTTCTACTATTAGTAAAAATCCAACAACTTAATAGAGTGGATTATTATGAGGGGGGATTGGTCAGGAAATATTTATGGTTTAATGTTTTGAAAATTTCGTGTTTGGTTTAGTTTTTTTAATTAAACCACTCCACCTAAACCATTAAACCACTCCACCTAAACCATTAAACC
>JAAXYW010003572.1:0-11298 GCA_036851895.1 Orthonychiurus folsomi | reverse complement strand
AACGCTAATTGCACAGCCCGCCCCATGCCGCCATCTCGCAGTAAACGACAATACGCCGGGAATCGCGGTGGACCACAGTACATCCCTGGAACCGGCAGTTCCTCCTACACGCCCCGGAGACCTGTCGTCACTCAAACTGAACCCCCGACTGATAATTACAATAATAATTACAACTACTATGGATTTTCAACACCCCCGCCATATACTGGCCCTACTGTAGCCGGTGGAGGAGGTAGGGAGGAGAATTGGCGGGATAATTCAAGGACGACAACTAAACGCCCGACAAGTTATTATCCGGCGGGGCCTGGAAGTTCACGGGCGACGAAGAGTGCTCCTGTCTGTGAAAATATTAAGGTCAACCGTTTTGCGATTAAAAAACAGACTGAGGGGGAGTCCGAAATTGTTTACAACGAGAAAGGGTTTGCTCGAAATAACCCAAATGCAACAGATACAGTTTCTCGGGTCAGGGTTCAAATGCCTAATAATGTGTTCCTCAACACGGCAAATTTGTCGGAGTATCGTGGAAAAAAGTGGTCAACAGTGCCTTGCAGGCAGTGGACATACCAAGAGTCCGATCGAATCCCGTATCCTACAATCGTAACGGAGGTAAGTGCAAAAAAAAGCATTTATACAAAATTTGTTTTCGAAGACTGTAAGTTCAAATTATCTGGGCATTTCTTTCAGCTTAACTGGTATTGTGAGACGGAAAAATGGATAACAATCGCAAATGCTGTGTTCTACTTGGGAGCCATTGTTGGAGGGATCGGCATTGGATACATTGCTGACGTGTAAAAAATTAGTATTTGAAATTTTTTTAGATTCAATTTTTGGTTTAATTAGTGTTCATTTTGTTTTTCTAGTCGAGGAAGGGTTCCTGCTTTAGTGACAGCCAATTTATTGGGCTGCTTGGGAGGAGCATTATCAGCATTTTTCTACAGCAATTACATACTGTTTTGTTTCTTCCGTTTCATTGCTGGAATGGCATTTGATAACAGTTTCACTATGATTTACATCCTTGGTAAATTAGAACCAAAATCCGTCACTGGGCAAGATATATTATATCTAATTTTTTTAAGTTTTGGAATATGTCGGACCCACTTATCGTACACTCGTTGCCAATTTGTCCATTGCTGTTTTCTACACCATGGGAACTCTTATCTTACCCTGGTTGGCTCTTGGGATTGGAAACTGGAGATGGTTTATGCTCGCCATTAGTTTACCAATGTCTTTGGCAATCGTTGGGATTTTTGTGGTCCCGGAAAGTGCAAGGTAAAAATAAATATAATTTGCAAAAGAATAGTTTCAAATAATTCATTTGACAATGGTGTCTTGAAGGTGGCTGTTATCCAAAGGCAGGACAAAGGAGGCGACGAGGATCCTCCGCAGTTTTGCAAAAGTCAATGGGAAAAATGTTCCGGAGAAAATATTTGTAGAGTTTGAGGTGAAGCTTATAATACTAGAATAGCGCAATTTATTTGACACGTTGGAGCCTTTGTTAATGAATTTTTAATTTTTCCAATCGCAGGCCGACGCCAATAAACTCTACGAAGAAATTTCTCAAGAAAAGGATGCCACTTTGATGGAAGCTTTCCGAAAACCCCGTATTGCAAAGAATTTCATTTTGCTGACGCTGATTTGGTAAATGTTGAGTGAATTTATGGCAGAGCCAACTAATTTCTAATATTTAATCATTTTGCTATTTCTTAAAGGTCCATGATTGCCTTGGTATACGACGGACATTCGCGTAATGTTTTAAATTTGGGAGACAATGTATTCGTGTCCTTCACAATTGCTTCAAGCACGGAATTCCCCGCCGACATGCTCCTGATTTTCACTTTGGATCGTTTCGGGCGCCGTTGGCTGGCATTTGGATCCCTTTGCATGTCTGGTGGATTCAGCCTCGCTGCGGCTATGGTACCAGCCGGAAGTAATGTTTTTTTCAAATTAAAATCTACTTGTATTAAAATAATATTAACTGGTTTTACAAATCATAGGTACTGGCATGGCACTCGTTATGGCTCTCCTGGCTCGATTCTGGGTGAACGTCGCCTTTAACATTGGATTGCAATATGCTGCAGAACTTTTGCCGACCGTTATTCGAGCACAAGGGGTCAACGTTATCCACATCATGGGATATGTCGCTTCCATTGTTGCACCATTTATTGCTTCCATAGTAAGTTTCCTTAAAATTGGTTGAAATTGTATTATATTATCATGTCATGTAAGTATGCCAACACCACACGCACTTCCTCAATGTTATAAATTACTTTATCATGAAATTTTCAGGGAAGAACCAACCCAGCACTGTCGTTAATCCTGCTAGCAGGTTTTGCTATTACCGGTGGAGTTTTGTGCTTGTTTTTACCCGAATCCCTTGGCGAGGATCTACCCAATACACTAGAAGACGGGGAAGTATTCGGACGGAATCAGAGTTTCTGGAATTGCCCAATTTGCTCAAAGTAAGTAATTACCATGTGTTGAGATAAATGCAAGACGTACGAATTTGCACTAGTATGTTGACAAAAATGTATTGTTTTGACTAGACCCAAACCAGTGGATGAGGAAAAGTTGGAGCCGACTCCTGTGCAGTTGAGAAATAATATGCGGGCTTCGCTCCGAGGGGAAGGATTCCGATCCAGCATCATTTCCAGCAAACGAACGACACCCGTTGATATGATGATGAATCCAATGGCCACGGAAACAACTCGACTAAGACGTGTGTATACCAAATAGGATCAACAATTTAACTCAGTTTTGAATTTAAATTTTTAGCAAAGAGTTTGTTTATATCAGAGACCACACATAATGACAGATTAGAATCACCCACATTGGTGTAAATTGCGGTTAATTATTGTTATGTAATAAAAAATTATGAATTTTAATTAAACTGGAGCTGACAGCTGAATACTAATTTTGCCGGGTTGTCAGTCTGAACTAAGAATGTGTGGTGAATTGAGAGCGTGTGAAAATACATACACATCCTGTTTGCAGTTTTACAATTTGCTAAAAGTGCAAGGTATACAAATAGCAATTCTTGTCCATGCATTTGAGTCTGCAAATCAGTTTTCTTCGTACCATTCTAATTCCGTTTGCATGTATTAGGTTGGGTCTTGTAAGCTCAGGCTAATTTAATCTAATGGATCTAAGATCCCGGATTGACTCGAAAAATGTGGTTCCTTTATCTTTTAGTTTTTCAAGTTCTGCTGTCAATTTTCAGTGCTCTTCTTACGGAGACGGACGGAAGAAAACCATTCAGCGACTCCGCCGAGAAATTATTGCAGAATCAGGGAAAAATTGCCCATGTAGGTTAGATATTTTTGATTATTATTCTGTGATGTGCACAAGCACGAAATAACACATTTTTGTTCATTATGCTTTTTTACCCATTGCGTTGAAAATAGTTGAGGGAAAGCGTGAGAAACATAACTGTCCACGATTGGGAGCTGTCTGATAACTATTTGCTACGCTTTTTGCAAGGTAATAATAGTAAAATGTGTTTAAAATGTTCAAATATAAAAATGAGTTCTGAAAGTTTCTTATGTATTGTTACCAGCTTCGGACATGGACGTTGATTTGGCAAACAAAAGTTTTCATCAAGTAAGCACTTACGTTGATAATCAGCGGCCATGAATTAATGCATAATTACAAAATACAATTAGACCCAACAGTGGAGGAAAGACAATTCTCAGGACACTATTACAAGTGAAGTAATTCCAATACCCAACGGACCATTGTGCAGCCTTCAAGGGTTTGACTATGAAGGAGGGCCAAGTAATCATTTTGTTATCATACACTACAATCGCTGCAATGCAATAGAATAATTTTCCCGGACTTCAGTCCTTACGTACAGTTACGGGAGAATCGACTTTCGAAGAATTGTTATGGTTGGACATGGTCAACGTTTGGTTCGCTCAACGGATCAATGCAACGAATGGTACACATTAGCATGTGTGGAGGCTGCCAAGAATCAAAGCCTTGGTATTGTGGCTGGAATCGTAATTGTGGATGCCACTGGGTTTACTACGAAACAGCATGCCTGCTACGGATGTAAATTACTTTCAGATTTATGATTGAAACGTGACGATTTCTTAATATTTGAATTTCTAGGTTTAGCAGTTTTTCGCCAGCTGCTGGAACATCGACAATATTTCCCCATGTCTGAGAAAGCAGTGGTGGTCATTAACAGTAAGTTGGCTTTTTTAGCTTTGTTAGAGCGGCCGCTATGCTATCATAGAAAGCTCGTGAGAGGGTTTTCGCAGTGTACATATTGTTGTGAATGTTGTCGTCGGGTGACACTAGCGCTTTCATTGAGGCCGGAAGGATTCGATCGGCCTCTTAGAACCTCCGTTTCAGAATTTATTGTGTATTGCCGCTTTTCATTGAGAATTCTGTGTAACTAATATTAGCACCATCAAGTGGAAGGAGCTTTATTGAATTGATGAGACCACTCTTCCCACCGCAATACAAGGATACTATCAAATTTTTCGGAGTTAATGAGGTAGAATGGTCGGAATATCTTGACAAGCTTAGGCCACCATCAAATTTTGGAAGACGTGTTCCACTGTCAAACAAAGAAGATAAGGATTTTATAGCTGAATAATTTTTGGTTAAGAGACTACCTCCCATATGCTACGAATTAGTTGTACTGTGCGGCTGTATAAAGCTAAATTAAATACAGCGGTTACAGCAGATTTTGTCGATCATGTATTAGTTGTTCATGTTGTTCAACCTAAAGGCAAGTGCCTAAACACTCTATGTAGTTAGTCCAATGTTAATAATTAACTTTACATCATCCGCCAACTGTTTTCACAGAAAAATCTTCCTTAAGTTTTCAAGTTTAACACAAAGAAATTTGCTTTATTACTAACTTATCCAAATCGATTACTAATGTTGACACCATTCTTTAATACGATATGCGCCATTTATTGTAATATATTTATTACATAAATTACTTTTTTGAATGAGGAATGGGCATATCCGTTAGTTAGTTTTCAAATCCAATGGCCCTGCATAGTTGGTTGATCAAATTCACGGAAAAGACGATGGTCAAATTAATCCACTACACACAACATGTACTCAATTTCGAAATTAAATTATCAACATTTATACTGCTTGACCTTCATTGGGAAACACTAAATATAAAACATTGGCCATTTGCATTGTGTTGCAACATATTTGGTTTTTAAATTGTGACAGTAGTGCCTGCAGAACAGGTTTCACAAAGGAATACGAAGCATGCGCACATTGCATGGTGTGTATGGAGCCTACATTTTTAATTGAATGGAGAACCCGGTGCTCGCTGGACGGGATTCTTAACTTACAGCAAGATTATTAATACCTGAGTTTTTCATGAAGCACAATAGAATTGTACTTGTACTCTGCCAACAATGTTAGCAAGTGTGGTGGTAATACTTTCGCAAATATTTTTATCAGTGGTGAGAATTTTGCTAGTTCCAGCAGAACTAGGTGCTGAAAGTGTATACCTGAGGAGCAATCCCATGAATAATGGATCTTTGGACTTGGAGCACGATATTGTCTTGAGTGAGGTATGAAATTTGGGAAATCTGGAATTGGTGAATCCAATAAAAGAATTCAAATATTCATTTATTACAGTTTCGGGTGGCAATATCGGACGTCATCGAGAGAGACTTTGAAAGATTAGATCAGTATCTGCTTCGATGGCTAATGGGTAAACAGTAACAACACAAAACACAATACGATAATTGTTTTGTCATATGTATAAGGTTCCTACAAATATTATGACAAACATTTTGTTCTGCAGAAAATGAAATGAATGTGGATTCCGCAAATCTGGCGTTTAGAAAGGTAAGCAAGCAAGCACATATTGCCAGTTGAACTTTTCGACATATTTCATAAATTGAAAATGACCTGGACAAAATGTCCATTTCTGGTTTACAAAATTTGATATAATACAACTTTCACCCTCAAAATAATTAATAGAGTAAGCCGTGTAATGTGTGTTATTGTCGAAGGAATATGCGGATAATGTTGTTTGTTTTTATTAAAGGCTCAGAAATGGAGAAAAGAAAATGACATGGACAATATTTTAAGTGAACCTTCACATACTTCTACTTCAGTAAAGGATGTTTGCCACGTAGATGGACAAACTACAGATGGTGGACCAAGTTAGATACAAAAATCAGTTTATAACGAATCCTGAACTGTGATTGAATCCTTTGATCAGTCATTAATTTTAGGATGAGCGAAACAGACTTCAGAAAAGTGATTTTGGCGGGGTACGTGCAGCCCCTTCAGAGGCAGGTGGCCAGGTGTTATGAAAATGCCCTCCAAGATGCCATAAAAACGGGACATGAAAGAAATCTTGGAATTGTTCCTGCAGTGCTTATATCAAATCTACAAGGCTTCAATATGCGGCAACATTTTTGTATCAACTGTGAGTCATTTCATTATCCCTTTCTGCGGTGAAATCATATAATTTCATGATTGTCTAAATTACTAAATTACAGGCCCAAGTGTCTACCGCGAATTCATTGAACTGGAAAAATATTACTATCCTAGACTATTTAAGAAAATAATTCTTGTGAACAGTAAGCACCGCAATCTAAATTTCAATATTTGAAATATAATAATCTAAATCTGCTTTGTATAACTATAACATATGAGTTCGTCTTTTCAGCTCCTGGAATTTTTATGCCTTTGATTGAAATGATGCGCCCATTATTCTCACAAGCGTTGCAAGACGCTATTGTAGTGTTTGGAAACAACAAGACTGAATGGTTTAGTTATCTGTCCAACATTGTTCCTGTTCATCAACTCCCACCGGAATTCGGGGGAACAAAAATTCGTAGGATTTGGTGATAGGAAAGTCTATCATCGTCATGTAATCCAATGTAATTAGAATTTTAGTTTTTTTAGCAAACTTGAAGCCAATTATGATTTGACCAAACTAATAAAATAATGATAATGTGAAAGCAAGAGAGAGAATTATAACTTTATTTCAAATTTTATTACGACGCGGCAAGGCATAGCTAAAAAAAGTCACTTCACAAGTTACAATAAAAATTTTATATATCAGCTCTACACAAAAAGCGGCTTTAACTAGCAACAATTAATTGTCAAAACAAATTGTCAGCATTGTAAACTCACAACAGAAAAACTTATTCACCTTGATTCAGCAGAAAGTGCATACCACAAGTGCACCACCGCTTCTATAATTAAGTTAGACATAAGATGAGCATTCCAGTTGTCTGACCTTAGTCTCGGCCGTTAATCATATCAGTGGCCACATCCCCAAAAAGTGTTGCTCAAATTTTGTTTGGTAAGATCTCGGAAGGCATTTAGAAATAATATATGCATCATTTCCCGAATATCAATCTGCGGCATATGTCACAATATAATTACGGTAAGACTGCTGGCTATTAAAGATGACTGCTGACAAGATGCGTTTCAGTGCATAATGTACATTGCATTCCTTTCCTGTAAATGGTAATGCGGTTATGTTAAGAACGGAAATTTGACACAGGGGTTTTAATTCTGTTGTGATTATAAAATGTGTAATGTATTATTGCATTTGAATCTACATGAAATCATCAGAATGGGCAGCAATAATACAATCGGTTTAATTGTTCCGCTCGCCCAGGCATTAATTTTATTTTTATAAAGTTTTCTCTCTAAAATCTTAATCACTAAACTGGTAAAATCCAGGTTCAGATGTGTTTACTAGTACATCTTGCTCACGGAGACTTACGACCTCCGTGCCCTGGTCATAAACCCAGCCCTAGTTTTCAATTATGCTTTAGGTTGTGGCTGGAGTATTACCGCCGTCATTCATCGAGGGATTTTTTGCATATTTGACCTGACGGCTGAAGCAGCACTTAACTCTAACTGTCAGAATGTGGATCGCGCAGCGTTTCTTTGCTTTACATTCCCATTGTTAACCTTTCATTCTAGGTTATGTCGTGCCAAAGTTCAACTTAGCACATTGTATGGCACAGTTACATTGCTATTCATGCATTCGTGTTAGTATAAAAGCCACAATTAGATGCTAAATAAATCAGTTTGGAATCGGTAATCAATTCAATCGCACATGTTCCTTTTCATTTATTATTCCGGTTTTTCAACTCTACATCTACGTCGTATACAATTGTTTGTTCCCAATTTCAAATCGCCTAATATTTGAGCTGAGCTGCTAGCTGATTTGAGGTTAGGTTAGACAACGCCAAAATAATATTGTAAAACACAAAAAATGAGACACCGGCCTTGCCTTGGCTAGCCTACAAAGTCTACTTTAAGAATATAAATGTCTGAATTAACTCATAATGTTGTCTGGGTACATATTACATATCATGTTTAATAGTATTTAATAGCTAAACGTCTTACTCAGTAATAAATTTAGTTTTATGTTGTGAAGAAAATGCGTGTAGAACAGGTTTGACTGGACATGCGTATTTTAGCAGACAGACGCGAGGTCGCCCAAAAATTAGGCTGAATCTAGAATAGAATGGAGAATGCAAACACTGAACGTGATCTATCCACTCATAACAACAACAATATTTTTATTTAAAATGAAATAGAACAGCATTTCCTATCCTGCCTAGTATTTAAGTTTTGTTCACAATGTTAACAAATGTTGTGGTAGTTTTACTTTGGAAAATATCCGTATCCGTTGTAAGCATTTTGCTCGAGCCGGGAAAACTAAGTAGCAGTGAAAGTGCATCTTTGAGTCGGTCCAGAAATAATGGATTTTTGGAGCACGATATAATTTTGAACGAGGTATAATTCAATTTGGAAAATATGCATTGTCCAAACCAGCACATAAAAATGTAATACTTATTGTAGTTTAAGGCGGTGGTATCGGACGCCATTGAGAGAGACTTTGAAAGATCAGATCAGTATCTTCTTCGATGGCTAAAAGGTGCATGTATACATGTTATGCGTTAATTACTAAGCTACCAAATATAATTTAAAATACTTTGTTTGCAGGAAATGAAATGGATGTGGAGTCCGCAAATCAAGCGTTTAGAAAGGTAATATGATCCATCGTACGTTTTTCAAAATTGCAGTGAGCATGGCATACATAAATGGTGTTAATAAACTTTGCAAATGTATGTGCTGTGTACAGACAACTTAACATCGCCTACGTTTGCTTTGCATCATGCAGAGGAGAGCGTTTTTTTATGATTATGATGCCGCGTATCTTCCTACATCATGCATTACCCCCATTTTTTGATTTTGTTTTGTTAAGGCTCAGAAATGGAGAGAAGAAAATGGCATTGATAATATTTTAAATGAAACCCAACATGTTTCGGTAAAGGACGTTTGCCATGTGGACGGGTATTCTGTAGACGGAGAACCAGGTTAGATAATAAAATCATTCTTTTTAAAATGTTGGAGTTTCTAATTCTATCCTGTGATCAGTTTTTAATTTTAGAATGAGTGAAACAGACTTCAGAAAAGTGATACTCGCGGGGCAGATACATGCGTTGAACAGGGTAATGACCAGGTGCTATGAAAAGGTTCTTCAAGATTCCATTAAATCAGGAAAGGAACAGAATCTTGAAATTGTGTCTGGCATGGTTATATCAAATCTTCATGGATTTAATATGCGGCAACACTTCTGCACCCATTGTGAGAGACTTTGCGTTTGTTTTATACGGCTAGCTTGCAAAATAATCTTCTCATTTATGTGGTTAAATTCCTTACAGGCCCAAGTGTCTACCGCTTTTTTATTGAACTGGAAAAATACTACTACCCAAATATATTTAATAAAATAATCGCTGTCAACGGTAATGACCGCACACTAATTTCAAAACGTGTAACGACCTGTTTTGTATAAGCCAAGCAATTTAATTTTTTCAGCTCCTGCAATTTTCAGACCCTTGGTTGAACTTATGCGCCCATTATTCTCACAATCGATACAAAATTCTCTAGTAGTTCTTGGAAACAACAGGACCGAATGGTTTAAGTATCTATCCAAATTCGTCCCTGTTCATCAACTTCCACCTGAATTCGGAGGAACAAAACTTTATGGGGAATCGTGAGACGAGAGACGCCTTGCAGTCTGCTGCTCAGCTTCTTCACTAGTTCATTCATTGAAGCGTTTACAAATCAAAAACTGTTCTTCTGGATGCTCAATTATATTTTATTGCTGTTTAAATCATTTAATTCCGCATTCTTATTGCCATTAGTGAAATGCTTTATCTACTGACATGATTTTTCAAATTGATTTATAAAAAATTTGGCTGTTTTGATTGATCCCAAATAGCTTTCCTGAAACCCCGTCCACAAACTTGAAACTGCCATCAACCTTATGCCAATTCGGATTAGACCGAATGTTGGACTCCGCACACCAAATTTCATTGTCCGAGTTGACACCACATAGCCGAGAACCGTCAAATGAAATTTGTTTCAACTTTCCTGGAACCTTCACCCAACCAGCCTGGGTTCCCCTTGAATTCCCCACGTAAATCTCATCAGTGGAATTGACACCGAAAACGGTACCACTGCGAACCACAACATGTTTTAACTTCCCATCCACCTTTCGCCAATTTGGGGAAGTTTGTAAATTAGAGTCGGCGCAGTAAACATCATCATTGCTGTTGCAACCATATAGTTGTGTGCCATCAAAAGAAATTTGCTTCAAACTGCCAGGAAGTTTGACCCACTTCGGTGCACCAACGCTGCGCCCGTAAAATATTTCGTCATTTGGGCTAATTGCATACAGAGATGCTCCTAGGACAGTAACATATTTAAATTTTCCGCCACCAACAGCACGCCAGTTGGGTCTAGTAGTCAAGTTTTGCGTTGCAATGTAGACGTCATTGTTATCGTTGACCCCACAAAGGGTTTGACCATCAAAAGATACTTGTTTCAATGACCCTTCAAGGCTCGCCCAGTCTTGGGCGGGAGGCCTGTACAGGATTGAATTCTGAGCACTAACCCCGTACAAGTGTCCCCTGAATCCTTCCACATACTTGAAGCTCCCATCCAACTTCTTCCAATCCGGATTTGTTTTAACATTTGAATTTGCTCTGTAAACTTCGTTGGCACTGTTAACACCCCAAAGAGTAGAACCGTCGAAGGAAATCTGTTTCAATTTTCCAGGCAACAGTACCCAGCCTGCAGGCTCGCCGTTGGATTTTCCGACGTAGACTTCGTCCTTGGAATTCACACCGAAGAGCGTGTCTCCTCTGACGACGACGTGCTTCAGACTACCGCTAATCTTTTGCCAATTAGGTGAAATTTGCAAATTAGAATTCGCCCGGTATACTTCGTCGCTGCTGTTCACACCAAAGAGTTGGGCACCGTCAAAGGAGA
>JAAXYW010003571.1:0-11303 GCA_036851895.1 Orthonychiurus folsomi | reverse complement strand
CCGCGGTTTATTTAAGGATCACAAAGTTTGCATGACTTACATATACAATTGACACATTTAGCAAGGGTATCGAATTTACAAATTTCTTCGTTCTTACAAAAAAACCACGCCTCAAATGCATGTGTGACACTTTAACTCACACCTCCAAAAGCTTTTACCGTAATTATTGGCTTACAATTTATACAATTAGGAGTTAGAATTGAGTTACAAGGAAGATATATGTTAAGGTACAAGGAAGTAAGGAAAATCCACATAATGTGTACGTCATTTCATGTTTTCTTGCCTATTGTGTATCCTGAAGGAAGGCGGTAAGGTATTTAATTTGATCATTATGCATCCAAATGTAGGTACATACGATTTGATAAGGTCCCTTCTGCACAATGTTGAAAGATTGTATCGAATAAAGGTACAACATAAAAAGCTCGTTTCTTGCATATCCTTGATAAATTTTGCGATTATTGGAGATTATTCATATATAAAAATGACTTTCCAGGCACACAATTTTGTAAGGTTTATCTTCTACTTGATGGGGTCGATCGGAGGTTGAGTCGAGGGAGCCAATAGATGGCGTCGCACGTCTTTTCATTGTCCTACGCGATAGGTACTTCATATAGTTTACTTGGGGCACTGGCTTCAGCAGCTTCCAGTCCCAATTTGTCCAAGTATTGGCGCATGATGTAAGTGAGATAGATATTGTACGGGAAGTAGACGAGGGCGAAGAAGGAGAGGAGGCCCTTGAACACAGGACCCACGAACCATAGAGTGGGGATGAGGAGCAGAGTTGAGAATAGGACACTTGTCACTTGGACAAGGAAACTCACTTTCAGGTAAAGTGTGTTTTTCTAGAAATTGATAATAATAATGAATTTAACTATAAGTATCGTTAATTAAATTATTTATTATGTACTTTGAAGACACCCAGTAGACTATTGAGCCCTGACATGGAGCAGAGGAGTGAGTATGCTAGGAGACAGCTCGTATAAAATCGTTGTTCACCCTCTGAAATTTTAAATGCATTCAATGTTGTTACAATCAGAAAAACAATTTTTTGGTCCTTTGCGGTATTCTACTTTGTCATTCTTGTCATTTTATTCCCATAGGGCCGACAATGCCATTTTAGTAATGGAAATGTCTTACTTGAGAGTTTCCAGAATTTGTCTTGATCCCTTGCCATGTTTTTCATGTCTTTCCGCATGCTTTCCAGGAATACAAAGAAAATCGTGCCCAAGAGGATTGTAATCGTTCCTTCCAGCTGCAATTCAAAATTTATCACAGGCTGTTATTTCCTACCTTTAACACGGGAAATTGAGTCATTTGACGTTTCCCAATTCATTCCACGTAAACGGGACTAAATTTGTAATGCATCCCAGAAAATACGTCATTTTACACGAGTACATTGAGCAAAGTAGAATTCTATCATTTTAAAATTCGAAAAAAAGTTTTTTAGCAACTACACTGCGTAGCGAAAAAAGTTCAAATTTCAGCTATATTTTTTTGCCAAATTTGTATGTACCAATGAATTTGCATTGCATTCAAATGGAGCCCTGTTTGTCATGAACATATTTGCAGTCGCATAAATTAGCAGATGTTGAAAAAATTAAATGGAACGGGTAACCCGTTTTTCAATCTAACTTTCCAAAACCCCACAAAAGTGCAAATCCGCCACTCACAAGTTTATAAATCGCAAATTTCTTGCACTTCTGTTCCAGTTCCAGGAGTGCATTGTCCGTCGTGATGGTCGAATATGAAGTCATTGGTCCATGCGGCGCGCTCCTAGCTCCCTTCCTCCCCGAAGTCACATTGCAAGTGTTCACATTAATCATGGCGGGTGGTCCAAAATAATCCCAGCGGACTATCAAGTATTGACACTTGCTTCGACGCGACACTTAACCCTCCTGACGAGCAGCGCCGTAAATCACAGGTGGTTGTCCCCCTCTGCCATGCATACTGGATTTACGATCACGCACAAATTAAAAAATCCGTCAATGTGCATGCGATCCATGTGTTGTGTCGTGTGTGTCAATATTGCTCCTCAACGAAAAACGCAATATCTGCCCTGGAAAAGAAAAGAAACCAAAAGAATGAGCCGTCCGGAAATGCCCGGATCGGGCTAAACCTACAAAACGTGAAACGAAGAAGTTCCACAAATTATTGATAGAGCCCGAACCCCAAAAAAGTGACTGACTGACGAAGGGATTGACTGGACTCATCCGTTTTGACATGGAATTATGCGCAGCAGCAGCAGCAGGCAGGCAAAAGGCAAAACTACTACTACCCGGGTAACTGTTCGGATCGATAACTCCAGGCATTACATGCTGTTGCTGCCTTGCTTTATCCTATCCAATGTTTCGAGCAACTCCAGGGAACAATACCCGGGGCTTTTTGCAATTTTAGTCCGCCTAATAATAGACGGGGTGGTCTGGCTTGGCATGGCCGCGTGCGTGGCTTGGCGGGGTTGATTATAAATTTACGGCATTCCATATCCATATTGCATTGCACCCGCGGGAGTGGAAGTGTACAGAATTCCGCCGAAGAGGATGGATCCGCAATAATTCAATTCATGACAGGATCCCGTGCCAGCTGGCCCTTTGTCTGAGCATGATGTCTGTCACTCTTCTTTCAATATGCAAATTTCCCTTTGTCATCTCATTTATAACGGCATTCCCTTGATAGCACGTGCCGTGGCATCCATGGCGGAGCGGAGCACACTGAAGCCTCCTTTGTGTGGAAACATGGAAAGGAAGGGATTTTTAATTCAAATTTATATCCTGATCTCGGGGGATTGGACACGGCCTTTTTGGGATAGTTTTGCATGGGAAATTGAAATTGGAATTGCTAGCATAATGGAAATTAGTAGTACGGCTCTAGATGTACAAGGTTTCCGTGTATGCAAGGTTATAGCTTTAGAAATGGGCTCTAAAACCCATTGCATTGTAAGATAACTCATGTACTGCATTGGAAGTCATGCTAAGTTTATTAAATCAGGCAACAGTTAAAAAATATTTTGTTAAAAAATACAACAGTATTATTAATTATATATGCGAATTTTATCAAAATATCACTTTTCAAAATTTCGGGGCAAAATGACACGTGCGGCCGGCCGGCGTGAAGCACGCGACAATTTAATATTCAATGTCAACTTGATACATGAAAAAAGTTAAAGATATACTGACTTGGTTTGATATACATTTATTCAAACAAATCTCTTTTTATAATGTAATGTGACTCAAATTCAATCAGCAAGTACAGTAGCACATGGCGACGAAGCGGACTGAGTTGAACTTGGTGCATTTTACTGATTTAAGAGCCAATCCAATTTCTTCGCCCTCCCCAGTATTTTTCGGGAGCGATCCGTTGCTTCAATTTCCATTGGATCATGTCTCAGTTTGACTGCCAATTTAATCACGTCAGGCGGCTCATTTAGAAGTCCAGAATGGACACCTGCTCGACCCATTGGACAATCTAAGCCCGTTTCATTTGCAAATGCAAAGCAACCAGTTGTATCCTTGCTGGATTCCGCTTTTCGACTTTTCTTATCCCATGGGGATGGAGGTGCTCTCTATCGGAAAAACATATATATATATATATATTTAGTTTATTATTATAAGCTTATATCATAATTGTAAACATGAACGCATTAGTGTTACACATTATGTAAAAAGTGAATGCACATTTTATCATAATTACAACATGATTTGCACTTACAGACGGCAAACAGTAGGGGTACCATAATCCTTTGGCGAAGAAATCGCCGGCATTTAACATTTTGCCCATCCAGTTCGCCACAGCAAGGAGGGTCATCTATGCCACCGCATCGACGACCTGTTGCGCTGCACGCAGGCTATTGTAATAAAAACGATATTTGCAAGTGAAAATAACTTATCTATTTACTGATTAATGCTTGCAAAAAAACGCGTGCGCTCTGCATTTCTGTATTAGACACACCAGGCGGAAAACGTGCAAAAAAATTCCGGCAATATTCGCGAGAAGTCCTCTGCTTTTTTTCATGCGTTAGGGCATGCAAAATTGAATAAAAACAAACTAGAGTTCACGGACCTTATCACACACTACGAAGTTCACCACACAGCAGCACAGCAGAATAAAGGCCAAGGTCGACGAATAATTCATTTTTGGTGTACAATGCATGTGCCCTCGCCAGAACAGCACAATGAAAGGCTTAAGAACAGGAGTGGCTTTTGGCTAATAAATAAGTAATTAAACCCTAACTGAAATAATATAATTTTATTTATAACAGAAATTTTATCAAATCAAGACCAAAGTATAAAAATTTGATATTGAATTCCGCCTGTTCTGTAGTGATGATTGGACAGGGGCTACTGCCGTTTGCTTTCAAAAAACCCGGAAGTGAACGAGTAATAGTAGCAGGGTTTAAAAATGTTTCGATCATTTGTTTATCTTCCGTGTGTAAATTTTTGGAAATCTGATTCCCTGTCAGACGTACATTATTTATTTGAAATATTAAACCGCAATAATTACCTTTCTACGCATTAACTGGTTGTATTGTAACTTCCTTTATTTGATGCCTTATGTAAAAAAGCTAGTTTAATGTAAGAATAAAATTTACAGACATAAAGGTGGTGTACGAAATATGTACTAATCTATTTAGGTTAATTCGCCCATTCATTCCCTTAAAAATCTGCATAATTCAAGGCATAGTCCTCATCCAAAATTGTGTCCAAAAGTCCCGCCTTTCTAGCCACTTTGTAAGCTCGCTCTGTGGCGGCAATTTCTTCGGGATCATTTTGTCTCGCCTCCATCGCTGCTTGGTAAACTTCTGGATCTTCGACTGGATTCCCTCCTTGGAAACTTCGACCTTTTGGACAATTTGGAGTATAGACGTTCGGACGACAGTCGCCTGGCCAACGAACGGGACGATTTTCTGCCCAGTCCGGGCGATTGACGTCGTATTTGGCAACGACTTTCCTCTAATTGTGTGAAGAGTCAGTTTTAATTAGTAATCTAAAGTGTAGCTCGTACAAATCCATGATAAAAACATACATAAGGTAAGCACTGCTTGTAAGCAAATGTTCCAAGTCCATGCGGTTCCCGGCATTTGCAATTCTCGTTTTCTAAGACGCAACAGCATGGAACACCGTGGGGTCTGCATCTACTTCGACGTACTAAGCACCTCCGCTGAAATATTAAGTTCCTTATTAAAGTTGCCAATTTTGAATGTTCAGTGAATTTTATGTTAGCAAATGTTAATAGAGGATGTGCAAAAACTACTAGTCTACTTCACATTCTGAATTCACTTTTTTTTAAACAAAACTATATATAACGCCTTTTGTTTTTTAGATTTGGAATTCTCAGAATAGTTTTTAAACAATAACATTTTAAATGCGGTGCGATTTTTTTTAGTTTGCATGTTAAATCACAATTTCAAAAAGTAATTTAAAAAATTAAACTACACAATGAATGGGAGTCAATAAAAGATACCCACCTCTGGTATAACCCAGCAAGGACCACCCCATTTATCCTGACAACCTTTGCCACAGTAGGCGTACTCCGTTCCACAGTTCCCACCCGCACTGCAGCATTGATTCTTGAAGAGTCCATGACATTTGCCATTGACATCTTTCCCACACTTGTCAGGATGCCCACATTTCCCATACTCAATTTGACAGCTGGGCCAGTTACAATGCTCAAATGTTTGGCCACAGTATCCTTGTCTATTGCAGCAGGGTCCTTGTGAGTCCCCGTCACAGGTAGCACCGCCGAATCCTGCACAAATTAGATTTTCCATGAAATATTTCATACAATTATTTGTTATTTGTAAGCAAATCTATTAACTTGGTCCGCATCTGCCGTCGTGTTCCTGGCAAAAATAAAATGTTCAATTTGTTATTGTTAACGCATGTATGTATGTATGAGTAGAATAGGTAATCGTCCTTTAAAATAGGGCAGGTGTCCACTTTAATATTAGCCCTGACCTTATATTGGTAAATTAGCCAAAATTGTAAACCCAACTAACTCCGTTTATAATTCGAATTTAATTTCTAGAATTTTCTCCATTGGGCTGCAAATTTTCCAAGCGCGCGTATATTGTTATTTCCGGTATTCATGCTGTCCATATACGTTGTAAAGGAAGAGTTTTCAACGTTATACATTGAATTAAATTTAAGCGTGGATCTGATTCTACATCTCAAAATTCTTCAAAATGTGTAAAAAACTATATGGAGTAAAGTTTTAGTATTAGGATTTCTGTTATTGGGTTGATACCTTTAAATTTTAAAACCATTTGTCGGATTAATTTCTATCCACGTTATACGCTATTCAATGATATAAATGGCACGCCATTTTAGGTTTTGCTACTGGCTGATATTGTAGAATCCATAATTTTTTCTTTGGAACACACAAGAAGGAGACTCCCCCTTACCGCCAATGTCAAACTTTTTGACCAAATATTAATTCGGCTTGAAACTAAAACTAAGGTCATTTGCCAATATACATACATTTACTACTAACGACTCACCCGCTTCCTCTCGTCGCAGGGACCCCACTCAGGTAAGCAATCTTTTCCGCAGAATTCTTCACCTATGCCACATGTCCCATTTTTGTGACAGCACATCCCTTCGGCAATTCCATGGCATTTCCCATTGACCTCAGGCCCACAAGTCTCATGGCCACCACACTTGCCATAACCAGAATGACACCCTTCCCGCTCATTGCAGTGGTAGTAATTGTCACCACAGAAACCCCATCTACTACAACATGGGGCTGTTATTTCTGAGCAGTTTTTTCTATGGAATTCTGCAACAAATAGTGAATTTTTATGATATCTTGTTACATTTACTGGACGCCGTAATAAAGAACCAATTGGTAGGCCCCAATTTCACAAGTTGTGATCTTACTTACTTGACCCACAACGGTCTTCGTTAACCTGCAAATCACAAAATAGGTAAATAAGTATTTGCAAATAATGTACAATTCTTACGTAGTTTCTATGAGCTCAAAATAATTCAGATGGCCAATAATCCGAAAGGGAGTTACCATAAAAATGAGCCATAGAAATGAGCCATAGCCCACAGATTTCGCGAAATAGAAATGGCCCATGATAATACTCACCCCGGTGCACATTCCATGGTCCGGTTGACATCCTTTCCCACAGTAGGCATCAGTTGCGCCGCATGTATTATTTTTAGCACAACATTGTCCCAAAAATTTCCCATGACAAAGGCCATTGACCCCAACCGCGGAAATGGATGGACCCGAAGCAATCTCCGTGGCTGTACCCAACCCTGTAGCCTTTACCCTATTTCCACATTCATAGTCCATTCCACATTTTCCGTAGCTTTGCAAGCAATGGAAATGATTACAATACAAAAAGCTGGCTCCACAATAGCCCCATTTGCTACAACAAGGTAAGTCCTTACTATCACAGCCAAATCCACCATAATCTGTTAAATACCATTTAGTTGATTTGTTTTAAATTTTTGGTATTTTATTAGCCTCTTTGATGTTAGTGCATATTTATTAGTTTGTGTATGAAATAATTTTAAATTTCTCACCTGGTCCACACCTAGGCCCTCCTGGTAACTGCAAAGACAAAATTTTACTAATGCAACATTATTTATGTCTTCAGTCGCTCAGCGTTTTATTGTTTTGGCAAATCACGAGGCTGTCTCAAAAAGTGTCACTCACATGTACGCTGAAATAGCAGAAGCCATATTTTTCTTCACAGCCTTCCCCGCAAAAGCGTTTCTCTTTTCCACAAAGTCCATCCTGAACATTACAGCAAGCGTCTTTGAAGTCTCCATGACAGCGGCCATTGACCTTGGGTCCACACTCATCCTCACGTCCACATTTCCCATACTCAAGCTTACATTTGGCTTTGACCTTGCATAGGAAATCATTGCCACTGCAATAGTCTGAATAGTCGCAACAAGGTCTATCACTGTTTGGATCACAAACGCCGTAGTCCCACCCTACAAAATGTGAAAATGAATAAAACCCATCAAAATAACGTTAATATTATTTTCCAAATTGTCTAGCTCTTACTTGGTCCACACCTAGTGTAGTTATCCTGAAAAATAAATGATATTACATTTTTAACTGAAATTAAATTGGGTTTTGCATTAAAATTTAACTAACGTACGCTATCGTAGACCGAGCGCACGAATGGTCTCGACCTATTGCTTGGAATGTTGGGTTCTTCTGGTTCCCTTGCTCGACTTATCCCAGAGATGACGCTTGATGGGACTCTCCGCCCTTCTATCATAATTACAGATGGTGGAGGTGGTGACTTAACAGCCGTGGTGGCTCTTTTCCATCTCGTTGATTCCTGTAAGCACACAAATTTCACTTGAAAACTATATACTGCTATAATGTACACTGTATTAACTGCATTTCGTCAAGTTTACCTGTATTGTTGCCGCGGCAGGTAATACAGCGCAGCAAATGACGGCAATCAAAAATAAAAGGTTCATGATTGCTTTAATTATGTAAGAAATGCAGGTATACTTAGCCGCGATTTCAATTGTAAATGTGACGACATGAGTTTTTATCGTACTGAAATATACACTCTGCGTTACATTAAATTGTTGTGTGGTGTGGGTGTAGTGGTGGCATTGTACTTGAAACTCTAGCATAGAGCTGATGAAGGAATTTGTTTTTCTTCCGGGTTGTAGGACCTCGTCTTAAGAATTTCCTTCTTTTGTCTTATGGTCGTGTGTTTTGAAATTCAAGTGGTTTGGCGATAAAATATCCAAATAAAATTAACTACCTACTTGAAAAAATCTAGTGTTGAACTGAAATCAGATTTACAACAATCGGGAAAATTTTGGTGGTGGTTTATTTAGGTTATAATAAACAAGAATTGTAGCTTGAGAACAATATTACACACACATATTTAATTAGAAATCATCATTTTTGGAAAATCAAAAATAAGTAGTTAATATGAATTCACGCTTTCACAAAGACGCACACACCGCAGTCGCAAAAAAAACCCAGTTGCCAAACGTCTACAATAAACTATTTTGTAAGTATCTAAATTTGCAGTCGCAGAATAATCCTCATCCAGGATGTCCGCTAATAGGCCTTCCTTTCGAGCTATCTTGAAAGCTCTCTCCGTGTGATCAATCTCTCGTGGATCGTTCCCATTCCACGTGCCCATTCGACTACGTATGGTGTTTCTATTGAATTCGCGCATGTGCACTACGTCCTTCAAAACAAGGAATATTTAAACTGAACACTAGCATGGACGCGGCCATGCTTGCAAGCATTGGTTGTTTATACAATCGCTTGCAATCAAACAAGCTCTTTATGGCTTGTTTGCAGGAATTGCGAGACATCGATTTTGTTTTGCACACCCTAATCGTACATGTTAGGATTATGTATGTTATCTCAAAATGAATTGAAACAGCAAATCATGAATTTAGAGCCACTTGGGTGCGTATTTATTGTATAGCCACAAATTGTTTTATATTTTTTTCAATTTCATTTTTCCCACATTATAATTCTGTTGTAGCTGACTTGTATACAGGAATATCGTAGTACTTGGCTCTCACTGTTCCTATTTTTAAGTCTTTCCGTTGTGCATTCCGTCGCGAATTTATGTGACCGTCACTTTGTCTTATATCTGGTATTTTATCATTCCGCTTCGAATTCGTGTGATCGTCACTTTGTCTTATCTCTACCTCTTTATTTACAAGATAATACTGTTTGTATACTCTACTTTGAATGATTAAATAAATAAGCTTAAGCAAAAAAGCTACCATTAGCAATAGGATTATACCAGTAATTGCGTATGCCACATATCTATAACTCTTAAAAATCCTATTCCAAATGGATAGCTGGAATCTCCTTGGAATCTCCGGTAACTCATTCAACAAATTCCGCTCACTTTCCTCTAGCATATCTTCCCAATCTCGTATTACATCCCCAAAGTTTCCTATAATTGCAGTATTTAGATAATTTCCAAAGACCACACTAAGATTTGTCAAACGGCTCAGTCCCGAATCCAACGATTCATTATAGAAGTCTAAAATCACAAGTGTTGTAACACGGTCTAATTGTAAGGAGGATGCCAAATTTGTTAAGATCGCATCCGTTTGATTGCGTATCAGTTCAAGTCCTGTAAATGCGGTTGCTGTCAGCGTAGCATTAAAAATGGAAGTTATAGTTTCTCCTATCAAGCAAATAATTTGTTGACTATCTTCTATATCTTCTAATGCCAGGATGACTGGATTTCCAGGATGCACGATGATCGGATTTGGTCGAAGGGCCCAATGGTCACTTTCCTGCACAAGATGCATAACAACGGAATTTAGAAGGATTTGAAAATTATGCAATTCTATGTCTGTTGTGAGGAGAATCACTTTGCCGGGATATTCATTTTGATATCGTTCAAATTCCATGACTAAACTGATGCCCGTCTCCGAAGAAGAGATCCGTGGAACATATTTTGTTTTGGTTTTGTTTCGTAGATTCCAGCTTATCTCCGTTAAATCAACTATACTCTTGTAATTATTGTCAGGGTACAAATACACGTCTTGAACAAGATCCAATATCTCATATAAAGTAGTACTTCCGACACCAGCTAAATGACTTCGCCATTGATCAGTATTGGAAAGAATACTGAGGGGCGACGACGGGGACTCGGGGTTTCCACGGATGTAAATAAAATCCGACTTAATTCCCATCATGATAGTTACATTCAGTTTTTTGGCTAATCCAATCAATGGATGAACTAGGTCTTTCTGGACTGCATCCAAATCCAGGATTTGCTCAGAGTTTGATTTGATGAAATAAATTTCCCCATGTCTGGATATCTTAATCTGGAATCCATCATGCGTATTGAAATCAGGCTGGACGTAGAATTCTTGATCAAACAGCAAGTAGGGGTCGACTGAGTGACTGTATTGGGCACCCTGGATCATATAGAAAAGTTTAGACTCTGCCTTCGAAAAATAGATTTCCGTTAGATCAGTAGTATTAAATTTTAATGCGAAGATTTGCTTTGTTTCCCTTATTACAGACCAATTCGGGGCAGATATATCAAATGAACGAATGCATTGGAACACGTAGAAATAGTAACCTTTGAAGTATCCATTGTCAGGGTCAAATGTCACTTTTGTTGTGCTATTAACTGCGATTGTTAAATTATACAAAGTCGAACAATTGGTTTTTGTCACCCACACGTTATCCACTCTTTCCAACCGCTGCGTGGAACAATCCGAGTAAACTGTATACAATTCTGGATACTCAATTCCGATGAGGATTTGAATATTGCGAATTCTCCGCACTAGTACACTGGAATTCCCTCCTATTTGCACGCTGGATAT
>JAAXYW010003570.1:0-11306 GCA_036851895.1 Orthonychiurus folsomi | reverse complement strand
ATCTCATTACTGTTTCCACGGTGACAAGTATATTTTGTTAAATGTAGTTTGTATAAATAAATCTTGAATTGACTTGAATGAAAGTTGAGAGTATTTCGTGTTTTCAACGTTTACACCAGCATTTTCTAGCTCTATAACTTTCAGCTACAAGTTATTGGTCCACGGACTGAATCAAAAAAATGGGGAAAGGTGGACCAAATATGGACTTGTCCTTCCGCTTCTTTGACAGTTACTCCCGGACAATGGATAGTCTTCGGCCGGCCTTTAAAACTATTGAAGCACGATACAAGGAGCAAGATTTGGCCGTCAATAACGGTCTCGGCTACCTTGAGGACTCGAACTTGAATCACGGACTTTCACAAGGGGGAGTAAACTCCGGCGTCTACGACGTTGTAGATATAGTTTACAATTCCAAGGCGCAGGTACGTCAACACCTGCGTATTTAATAATTCATACGTATTAAGAGTTTCAATCTAACACAGCTATTAT
Organism: Orthonychiurus folsomi; assembly: GCA_036851895.1. Classification (NCBI taxonomy): domain Eukaryota; kingdom Metazoa; phylum Arthropoda; class Collembola; order Poduromorpha; family Onychiuridae; genus Orthonychiurus; species Orthonychiurus folsomi. The sequence continues at coordinate 10,817 of JAAXYW010003570.1, read as the reverse complement.
GTAACACTTTTCAGGAGTATTTTACTGTAAACAAATTTGGAGAGCTCAAACGCTGGACATGGTCCGGGCGCCCACTGCCGGATCCACCCAAGCAACCGTCTAAAAAATTCAAAAGATTCCTTTATATAGAGCACAGCCATACTTACGTTTGTTGGACGCCATTGAAGAAATCATTCTACATTGCAAAGGAGGACTTTTCAATAGCAATTGATGCAGAAGCATTGGCGCCTATCAAAGATATAATTTATGGACAAAGAAAAGCAGAGGAACACATTGATTTCTTTATCTTAGCTGACACAACTGCCACGGTTTGAGAACCTACCTTAAATTACAGTCACTAAATACATAGAAAAGTAAAACACTGACGTAAATGGCTACTTTACTTTCAATTAGCGCTACTCGTACAACCAGGCCACAAATGTTGTAATCCTCCAAGAATGCTCAATCCTGTCTGATGCTGAAGCTATACACGCATCCATATCTGCGTATTGTTTTGACCATCCAGATGAGGACCGGAAACAATGGATTTACTTCGCATTTGCTGATTGCTGTTCCGTGATGGATGTAATGGGTCGCTTTCACGGATCCAAAAAGAAACTACACGAGACCAAAGTGACCGCCATTGTGGCATCAAAAAATTCTGACGTTGTAGTGACAGGGGATCAAAAAGGATATTGTACGAAAATTGATAACCTGATGTTTCTTAATATTCTAAACTTAAAGGATGCCTCTAATTGTCTAGTGAAGCTTTGGGGAAGTAAGAAATGGGTATTCGTTGCAGAAATCCGTCCACACAACTGTGCCGTTTCCCACTTGGCTCTGCACCCAAGTGGAGATTCTTGCATTTCGTTTGCTTCAGATCTAATTATATTTACCTGGAGTTTTGAAACACTAAACAAGGTAAACCTGAAAAAAAAACAAGTTACCAATACGCATAGGTTTTTATTTATCACAACTTTAATTTACCAGTTGGACCGTGTTCACAGTCCAGAAATTGTGGAGCACGTCTGTGTCAACAAAGACAAGCAAAGCATTATGACACAAGGCGCAATGAAACTAGTTCTTTGGCGAGTGGATACGCTTTATCACTTGCATACTCTACTTAGGTGAATGTTAAAATCTAGCTCCCATTAAAAGTGTTTTAAATTACTAATTGTTTAAACAGTTCTCCGCTGCGCCGGGTGGACCTCACTTGGCACCCGGACTTCCCTCAAAGGGCTTACGCGTTGTGTGAGGACAATTCCATTCGGGTCATTAACCCAGTGTCTGGAACAGTAATTACCAGTGTTCTTGTTAATACTCCTGGTCTGATAAGACAAGCTGCCTATCATAAAAATAAAGGTAAAGTTAATGCGCAATGGAACTCCAATGTATACTAAATTCATTAATCTGAAATTTAATATCCAGAAATGGATACAATGTGGGTGGTTGCCCCTGATGCTACTGACAAATTGGAAGTCCAGCAATATGACTGCACTACAAACCCAGCCAATTTGAAAGAAACATGGGATGAAGCATTTTGGGATTCGCCAATAACTGCCCTCAATATTTATGATTATGTTCCGAGCTACGAAATAGAACATAAGGAAACGCATTTTTCCTCAAGTGAGATTTATCGCTTCAGCGCAGCGCAACGCAACGGTGCAGTCACCACATTATTGATATTGTATTGTACTTCATAATTTAGAGAAAAAAGAAGGACATCAGGATCGGATTATCCATTTGATTGTTGGTCATAAGGATGGTCAAATCGGAACAGTGGACATCGCAACGGGCGATACAACTTACTCAACTAAAGTAAAAGAAATCACAAGAAATCAAGAAATACAAATTACGTTAACTGTCATATTTTCAGTGTCACAAGAGTGCAGTTGCCCGGATTGAAGTTAACAATCAATTGGGGCAATTTATTTCTCTTGGAGTTGAACCATCACTTAGGATTTGGAAAATTATTACGAATCAGGATGAAACTTTTGTACCACTTTTGGACATTTCCTGGAAACATCCCATTCGATTTACAGCATGGGTTCGCCAATACCTCTGCTTTGCGCTCACGAATGCAAATTCAGCGCAGCACAGAACCATCGTTTATGACATTGCAAAAGCTGGTAAATTTGCATATCATACTGTTCTGGATTAACATGAAATGCAACAAAGCAAATCTGGAAAATTGCAATTTGCAGAGAGACACGACTCGGAGAAATCAACTCGCCACACGAGAGAAATTGTTTCACTTTCTGGCTGCCCCGAGCTTGTACTTTTCTGTTCCGCTGGCCTGGATGAAATGATCCGAATTTGGAATCACGAAAATACTTTAGTCCGGGTGCGAATTCAAACGTTTCGAAATCCAAACCTGAATCATTCCGTAATCATTTTTTCCCTACAGGCCCTTGTTATGAATTGCGTCCCCTCCGCGGATGGGTTCTCATCCAAGCAAGGAGACATATTTGTTGGAGTCAAAGGAACTATTCAAGTTATATTGGCTGAAAAGTGTAAGAAGCGATTTGTAAACCAAAAAGTCGAGACTCAAATATGTTAAAATTTAAATGTTTCTAGACTTGCCAATCATTTATAGAAACCGCGCAATGAAGGCCAACCTGGGGCCAGGAGCCGAAGAAATAGGAATAACACTTCAAGTATCAAAGACTAAGAAGGACGATCCAAGAATGGCGGTTATGCTAGATGAGAGAGTGGAATATAAGCCAGTAGGTGCAGTCAAGGAGTTTGGAGAAGTCGAAGACTCCCAGCAGACAAGAGACAAGGAGTTACTACGAGAAAGAGAATTGGATATTATAATGATTGTTGAGGGGAGGCATCCACGTGAGCCAGGTGAACCTGATCTTGAAAAGATGACCAAAAAAGAATGGGATGATTATGTTAAGAGCGTGGACGAAGGGGAAGACGAAGAACGAAAATATTTCATTGGCAGACCACGGAAAGATGCCCTGCTCAAGATGAGGGAAATGAAAAAGGATCTGGATGACTACAAGAATATCATGTAAAATTATCCTATTTGGAATTTGTTTATAATGTCCTATTGGACAGTATGCAATTTAATGGCTGGAAACTCAAAAGAATAATCAGACTACTTGCTTCGTAGTAAGTGCTGGTTTACTAATTGCTTTTGCATCAAATAGTATCACGCACATGGGCACCTGACACAAAATACTGTTTTAATATTACTTTCTCCCTTCCAACCTCCCAGTGTCTTCGTCTACCTGTTCCACCCACCCTGCTGCGCATTGTGCGGAACAATTTAGGCATTAGACAAATTATGACAGCAAAAAGCTTAGTACAATCTTTCGGGTCTCAGGAGTAGATGCATAGGAAAATGTTTAACAAATGGAAGTGCTCAGCCGCTCAGTGATTCTGGAATTCCATCGGGTGGCTAACAGCCAAAGCCAACGTTGGTTGGGCCATCGATCATCAACCAACGCTATGACAAGATCCCCAACGGCTCTCCATAACCACACCTAATATGATGTTAAGTGTAACATCCGAATTCCACAATTCTTCAAAATAGTACACGTACTTTGAGATCTGTGCGAAAGATATGGGCAAACTTTCCTGAGCTGGTTTATTTAAAAGAAAAGTTTTAATGAAATCAAAAAAAGGTTTCTGGTATCTGTATCGTCTCCTCAGTCTCAGTGGGTTGCATATCAGATCCCTTTCAGATCTCAAATAGCCTAAAAATTTCAAAATGCAACTTATTACTTAGTGGCAGGTAGAAAACTTCACGAACAAAAGCGTATGTTCAAAATGCAAAAACATCTTTTTATAGAACGAAGTGGCTCATAAATCACAAAGCAGGAACCCATCTCATATTTCCGAATGGCAGCAAACACAGTTTTTAATACAAAACGATGTGGGTCTAAAATATAACCGAAGAAGTCAAAAAAGTAAAAATTATGTACTTATAATAACAAGTAACGCTTTAGCTCACGTACGTATTGTTATGAGATGGATAAACGTTTAAGTACTACTTCTAAAATTAAAATGTCCCACCGGTATTAAAAATAATATAAAACTAATTTTATGTAATCACCGATGTACTTAAAACCAAAAAGAGATTCAAAAAAGGGATGGAGAGCCCGGCTAAAGTCAGTCACTCAATCGCACGTATCAACTGAAATTCGGTTGAACAATATTACAAGTAGTTATTTGCAGTTCACTGGATTCAACATTATGTCTGTTCAACATATTTCCGTCTAGTCATTTTTTGAGGATAACTGTGAACTCGGACATAGTGCTTCTGTAGGTATTCGGCAGTTCTGAAGGCGCTGTTGCAATGGCGACATTTATACACTTTCTCTCTGGCGAAATGCATAGTCAGTACATGTTTACGCCAATTTCCAACGTTACTCAGAACACGTGGGCAATAAGGACACTGCTGAGGACCATGATACGGGATGCCTGGAGGCCATAGTGACCTAGATAATCGGTTTCTCACACTACCACTTGCACTTCCGCTTCCTCCTCCAAGAGGCACGCTGCCTTCTTCTTTTAGATCTCCAGCAGCTGCGCCACCAACGTTTGATGGCCCTGCAACATTCTCCCCGTTTTCCACAGCTCCTTCTGCTGCTGGTTCTAAAAGTAAATGATGTAACAAATCATTGCTGGGTCGAAGTATGGGAGAGAGCTTAAATACTGCTCTTTCATAATAACAATGAATGTACCGTGGCTGTAAGAAGCGTCGGATTGGTAAGTTAATTCTTTACATTCTCCGTCGTCATCTTCGTCATCTTCTTGCTCTTCCGACGTATCTTCCTCTGATTGACTGCCAATCATTGAAGTAGTTCCCAATTCTGCCTGGTTGAGATCCATTGCATTTCCAGCAGCATCTGGCACTCCCGCAAATAAATTCACTAACAAGAGTAATAACACAGGTTAAAAAAAAGGAGAACTGTAGAAAAATGTTCAATTTCAATTAAATACCTTGGTCTTGAATTTGGTCCGAGGCTGGCGGATTTATGAAGTCCTTCATATCCGACTCTGTCACCTAGTAAGTATCAAGTAAGATACAGTAAAACGTAACACCAATGACATTTTTGAATTACCTCATAGTCATCATCATGTGAGCCGTCAGACTCACTGGAAGAATCCTCTTCTTCCATGTTTGTATTTTCATCGGGAACTGGCTGCCCTTGCCCTTCCTTTTCACCTTTGACTGTTGAAGTACTCGTTGAAGGCATTGAAGGTATATCTGGGAAAATTGTCTCCACTGGCTGCTCGATGGAAACGGGTACCAAGGCCTGACCGTGCTGAGCGGGCATCATTGGCTGCACAGGTGGAGGTTGAGGGGCATATTGAGGCGAAAAACTCTAAAAAAATTTTTATTAAAATTAAATGTCCAAATCACAATAAGTTCAACACAAATTTCAGAGGTTAATGAGGTTATGTCACTTTCCATTCTATTATACCTGTCGTTGTTGCTGGATAGGAGGCTGTTGAGGTGCAAAATTATTGTTTGCATTTGTATCAGCGAGACCTCTGACCTGGAGCGCTTCTGCAGTTCTTAAAAGTGCTGGAAGTTCTTGTTGAGATACGTTCACCTCGCCGGCGTACATGAACTCAAGAAGTGCGACCAATTGACGGAAGCCCACGTCTCGAAGAAATATCACGGGATGTGTGCAAGGAGTGCTCTAAACATTTTGATCATTTTATTAGTATTTAGCAATTGACTAACTAGTATTTAGATTGATTTTCGTTCCATTAATTTTACCTTGAACAGTTGCATAAAATATGGGCTGCAGGCAGACAAAACGAGTTTATGGGCACGGAGCTGTCTGCCATCGCATGCCAAGGTCACGTCAACAAAGTCCTCCGCCTGCCTCAGAGCAGCCAACTGTGTAGCTACTGTGGCAGGATACGAGTTCCAGCGAAGACAAAATTGCTGCGTGCCTTCGGCTGGAGCCAGAGGATTGACCGGAAGTGACGCCATTGGGTTTATGGGAACTCCCGCATTGTCAACACCAACCGGGTTATTCTGTTGCCTGCCATAAAAGAGTAATATTATTAAAGGAAACGGCACAACTCAATCATCAACTTGTGAATTAAATTAATAAACATCAGATCCAGATTAGCAAGCTAAACCTGATGCAGAGACAACATAACATTACAGCGCAAATTATAGGTATTACTTGAAATTGACTAAAGTAGTAATAGTAATGTATTTGTATAAAAATTAAAACAGGAACTAAACTTGAGGGAGATAAATCAGTTATTCTCAGCAGTTAGCATCTATAAAAGCATAGCACTACAGGACACAAACCACTTACATTTTGGGCAGTGCCGTGCAGGTAACTGTCAAGCAAATGAAACTGTTGTATCGATGGACATAGAGCTGGATTTGACCTCGTTGACACTTCGTCTATATCGGTAGACAACTGCTGGTATTGCCAACTGCGGAACTGTAATCAACCAAGTAACACTGTACTGTCACAACTCCACACATGAATCAGCACTGCAATGACCACAACAATGAAAGCGAGGCCTATTTTGGAAGCCCTTCCTTTGGATTTAATTGGATTTGTTGTTGTGGTGGATTTTGCATGAAGGGATCAAATTGAGTCAAGAAATAAGTTATTCGGTTGTTGTGGCTGGAAGGGTACAGAAGAGAAGCAGGCCAGAGGCGAGTAAAAAATAATTAGTGAAGATTGCTGTATTCCCTTGGTCCACCGCCAAACCCTTCACTGCCATCTCCATTCCTCGCATTCCCAAAATCACACCCCATTCATCCAGGTGGCAATCCCTTATCATTCACCACAAGCCGGGAACGAAAATGACACCAACCGTTACCAGAATAGTAGTGCCAAGGAACCTTGACAACAATAAATTGTTGATTTGCTTACGCACCTTGAGTAGTGCAGTAGTAGTGCGGTGCGGTGGTATGGTGGTTTGTTAATGTTAATGTTATGATTGCGATTTGCGAAAGGAAATTTGGTAGATTCTTGAAATTCGGTTTCCTCTAAACAAATACTATCCTAGAGTTTGTAGGCTGTATGTACTCTTTTATGATAGGTAGGAGTCAACAAATTCAATTTTTGCATTTCTATACTACTGCTGCCTAAAAATATTTTGTAAATGTGCGATAACTAGCAAATTAGTCTTTGCAGCAGCCTTTGCGTAAAGTACTTAAGTTTATCAAATTAATGTTTTGCTTTTTGGTGCCTGTGGGCCTTAAGGGACAAAAACTACATAAGGTCCCACCACTTCCTTTCCACCCACAAATTAAATTGAATAAAATATAAAAGCCTCCTACTCCCCTTACGCATTATTTGCAGAAAGCAACAAGCATTTCAGCAAATGCGACAGAAAAGCCCATCACGTTTCGGTGGCGTAAGTATTCATATAAAAGAATAGAGTTTGAAATTAAGGAGCTTATGCTGAAAACTAATTTGTAAAATGCAGCGACGCTTTTGTAGTTTGTTGAGTTGCACTAATTGCATTTGCATTTGTGTATTGCTATTTCCGTTTCCTATTTGCACATTTGTTTACCATACATGCTGGCTCCCGTTGTAATGTGTAATGTCAAGCAGAACCGCGCGCACCTAAAATGATACACAGACAGGTTTGATGCATGCATCTTCTTCGTGGGAATGTTTTGGCGTCTAGCTATGCATCGACAATATCTGCATCCGACTTTCATGCATGCTGCATAGTCAAACAAATCTGTAGTTTTTTTTATTTACGTGCACGTGAGAGTGCAATTGCAAACGAACGGATACAAACCAAAGTAAGAAGTAATAGTTGTTGGCTAAAGTAAGCGCCGAGCATCCTTTAGTATAATAATCCAATTTAGGCAGGACCAACTGAGTTTCAATCTGAACGGCGCGGCGGCAACAAGAGGTGAGTGTGTCTAATTCCATTGCATACAACATAGTTGTTTAGCTGTTATAAATGTTAAGGATGAATTACGTGTACTACTATTCGTTTTGCATGAAATCGACCTAATCATTCCATTTATTCGAATCGCTGCATGCGTGACCATGAGAATGTATTTTTACTCTAGTATTCTAGTGAATTTGTCAAGGGGTCGTGAATTCCAACTACAGCCCGTCAAATCTGGAAATCATGGAAGAAGTACAATTAAAACCAGCGGGTCGTGATCGTGCCACGAGCCGTTCTCGTTCAGGTTCAAGGTCAGCGATGTCAAAGTCTTCTCCGAGATCACGATCTCGTTCCCCACGACGGAGCAGAAGTCGTTCACGCAGCAGGTCAAGAGGGCGCGAACGTAATTGGGACAGAGATTCCAAAAGGGACAATAAGAAAGAGGGCCCGGCCGACGAAAAATTGGCAATGTATGTGCGGAGTCTTCTGGAAGAAAAGAAAGACTTGGATCCAATGAAGTTTCCATTTGTTCATAAACTTATCACTAATGGTAAGTTAAGCGTTGTGCATCATTCTATATGTTAAGTGGTTTGGAAGAGTGCCTGTTTTTAATTTTAAGGCATTAATTGCAGAAATTGATAATATCACCAAAACTGCATCTGGCATTGTCCCCGAAGAAGGCTTCGTCGATTTGTACAATGACACTCCGATCTCTTTGACTGTGAGGGCTCTTCCTCCTGTGAAAGTATTTCCCAAGGTCGTTAACCAAAATTAATTAATCTAAATGAAATATTAGTTTCAAAGCAAGTCTCCACAGGTGTGAGTATTATCTGCAATCTGCATGTCATGCTCATGTTCGTAATATTTGTAGTTCAATTATGCGGGGCGCATTATTGGACCCAGAGGTGCTTATCTCAAAGCATTGATGAAGGAAACTATGTGTAAAATGGTTCTGCTCGGAAAAGGAGTTCTAAAGGACAAGGAAAAGGTGACAGTGACGAACTTTCAATTTACAGACCATACCTTTTCTACTTGTTAATTTGCTGGTTGATCTTAATCTGATGCTTTTGTATTTAGGAGAAAGATCTGAAAGACAGTGGTGATCCAAAATACTTTCACCTTCATGAAGATATGCACGTATCCATAACTGTGGATGCTCCACCATCGGAAGCATATGCTCGAATCGCTTATGCTCTTTCTTGCTTGAGGAAACAAGTATTGAATGACAACCGAACTCTGGAATCACTTCCTTGGATTGCACATGCTACAAGAATGCTGGAAGGAGGAGGGAGAATGATGTCTAGGAATCCTTCTCCGCCTCCACTGCATCGTCCAAGTCGTCCACCTCCGCCAGACTTGGACTATCCACCTCCATTTCATAACCCACACCATCGATCTGATTACTCTTATAGTAGATCCTACTTTGAGAGGTCACCTCCGGTATGAACGACATGCATGATTTTGATGATTTAATAGAAGAAAACCAACTTTTATTGGTGCTGCTACTCAAGATTCCTTGACAACAACAGCTTCTCCCTGTCCGAGAAGAGGGAGAAGCTGTTGTTGTCAAGGAATCTTACTGCTACTATTATAGTAGTTAGTTGCCATTCATGACACAGTACACAATTATTATACATCTGGTAACTACTGGGACTACTGATTTGTTTTTATTAGCACAAACCATACGCGCGAGAAGAATCTCCTCCGTCGAGGGCAATGGAATACGCGTTTGGCACATCACGCTCTTATTCAAGTCACAACTCTAGGAGAAGTCCTTCAGAACCTGGACCACATTCTCGTGGCTACGACTATCCTCGTTCCAATGGGCCTCCTTTGGACGTTCCACTTTCCTATGGTGATTTGAAACTCCTGATCTAGTAAATTGGTTATCAAATTCATAACTGTCAAGCTTAGACTGATATACTTTCCTCACAAAAAAGGTGGTGCACGTGAATCTTGGGAGGAGCCATCAGCTGGATGGAGGAGTAAACCTTGGAGCCCAAAACCTGCAGCTTCATCATCACGTTATTTTACAAAATAACTTTTATTAGGAGAAGTCCTTCAGAACCTGGACCACATTCTCGTGGCTACGACTATCCTCGTTCCAATGGGCCTCCTTTGGACGTTCCACTTTCCTATGGTGATTTGAAACTCCTGATCTAGTGAATTGGTTATCAAATTCATAACTGTCGAGCTTAGACTGATATACTTTCCTCACAAAGGTGGTGCACGTGAATCTTGGGAGGAGCCATCAGCTGGATGGAGGAGTAAACCTTGGAGCCCAAAACCTGCAGCTTCATCATCACGTTATTTTACAAAATAACTTTTATGGTTTAGCTCTTAATGCATCAACTTTAGAATTAATGGCTACGGTTGGGCATCGCACCTATTTATTTATTCCCCATTCCCCTTAATACTTTATAATTATTAATTATACGATATAAAACCAACAATAAACAATGACCCACTATTTGAATTATATTACAACGATTTTACTTAAACCTTAAATCCCGGTTTCTCAAAAAAGTAAAGTTTAGCAGAATATTAGGTAAATATATGTACTATAAATGCTATAGGAAAAATACGTTACGAAATACATATACAAACTAAAATGTATCCTGTTTTAGAAATTACCAGCACTCCGAAGCCACTATTATCTACTGGAATTTACAACCCTTCTAAATAAATATATTACGCTTGCATAGAAATGTTGAGGTCTTGTGCCACTGACCTTTTTCTACTCGCGTCAGCGGGAATCCTCATAAATATTGCCAGTTAATACTGGTAATCAAATACACCTGCGACTATCCAAACTGGAAATAACCAGTAATTGCTGGATTGATTGGAGAATACGATTTAAAAAATGCAGGACAAGAATGCAGAGGACAGGACGGGAAACCTGTTTTTATTTGTCTTGATTATGATGTCATTAAAGAATAAAGTATATTTTGTAGCTTTCCTTATGGTTATGTAAATTGTTTGGAGCT
>JAAXYW010003569.1:0-11307 GCA_036851895.1 Orthonychiurus folsomi | reverse complement strand
TACGTACCCTAAAAAAACCATCGATTTTGAAAGAAATTTCGATGATTTTTTTCCACTGCGTGGTGCTTTCAAAGACACCGCCTCCTCCCCGGTTATATGTGAACGAGCCCTAAGCATAATGGATCCCGTTCATTCCTGCCGTCAGTTCATTCAATTCAATCAACACCCGGATGATTAGAATTATAAGTAGCAGGTTGTTAATTTTTATTATATGCACGGTGCAAGGTATGTGACGATGATGAAAATTATGAATGTGATGCGTGCACGTGGAGATTAATAAATTGCGATCTCGGTAAAAGTGTTGAAAAAATTATGTACCAAATAGTACTAGCAGAGCGTGCAAAAGTGTCATGGATTTCAAGTGAATTTGGCAATGTTCAATAAAATCCTTTTCTGAAAACCAAGCAAAATTACTCAATGAATGCTTAAATAACCAAATCTTTAACTTGGAAAAAGACCAAACCAAATTACCTAATGAGCGTTTATACAGCCTTAATAAACAATTTAGAAATTAACCAAGCAGCACACGGTTTTTAGATTGTTGAGTTGTCCCACAATTTTATTGTCTTTTGTGAGGAGAGCAATAATATCGCAGGGCACATATCCACATCAGACCATTGCATTTATTTAACCTAATGTATAAATTACTTAACTACCTAATTACTTACGTGCATAATCTAGGGAACCTAACACACGCCACCAACGCACACTTCACTCCAGCATACGAATTACCCATCATGACGTGTAGTACAAATTCAATCGACGTACTGCCTACAAATAAAACCGAAAATGAAGGAAATGGGCAATCGGGTAAACTGCTTATGAAATGTGCGTTAATAGAGTGTGTTTACGGAAATAAAAATGAACACTAAATGATTTCTAGTTCCTGGGTGAAGCAGACGTTTTGTTTGAAACTGTGAGGAGTTTTCATTACAGTCGCATTCTGGAATGGTATCAATATTATTTTCCGGGAGGAATGTGGTGAGAATTTTCCCATCCAAGGTAATATCGAACACGGGCTTATTAATTTTCAGATGGAGTGGGATACCTGCAATTTTATTTTTTTAAAATTAGGTGGGTATTCAACGTTACTTCGGGAGCGTCGCGACTCAGAATGTAGTGTTGATACCACATTAAAAATACACGGATTGGCAATTCAAAAATTATTAGTTGTAATAATGTAGCATGAAGCGCGTGGCTTAGAAGGCATGCTTTGAACAATTTCTCAATACATGCACATAGGTTGCCTTAAAATGTGTCTTAATACAACAATCTCATTTAAAATAAGTGTTTTGAATCGCGAAAGGGTTTGCTGCGATTTACTTGCTTCTTACGCCTTGTTTATACTTTTTCGTCTTACCGTTCTCTTGCCGTGCCTTTGCCGTTCTCTTGCTTTCCATTTTCCAATAAAAAGCATGTCGGATTTATACTTTTTACGTTTACCGTGCCTTTACCGTTCACTTGCCTTTCACAAAAGTTGACCCGGGTTCAACTTTCAAAAAGCACGCAAAAAGCACGGCAAGGGAAAGGCAAAGTGAAGTATAAATCAAAAAGAGGAAAAGCGAAATTTTTAAATTACGGACGGCATGCCGTAAGCACGCTGACAGCAAACCGACCCGAGTATAAATAGTAGAAAAAAGCATGCCGTCGGTAATTTGGCCAAAAGCACGGCAAGAGCACGGTAAATGGCGAGTATAAACTAGGCGTTACATTGCTTTTCACCTGAAATTACGTTAGGTAACTTTTGAGTATTCGAGTGTCGTACGATTTGCAGTTGAAACAGCACGTGATTTATTTGATGCATACTCACGTGATTTTTCTAAATTCACAGCTGCAACAATTTGGTGGGCTAAGCCTCCAAATTTGACAGGTCAATGTGCTGGATAGCTGGGCGTTTTTGCCATTATAGTTGTGCATAATTGTCAATAAGGTGTGATAAGAGATCGTTTTGGAGGATTTCGTGGTTTTTGAATTCCAGACCCCTTCTTTACTGGTGGAGTCTATTCTGTAAATATTAATACAATTCGGTGTTAAATTATAGGATTGGAAGTCAATTAGTCAATAAATCCGTCATTGACTCCTTACCCAAAAGTGGTGGTTTTAAAAACGGCAAATTTGTATTTAATCACAATGGTGGGTTTGCTGGATTTACGATGTCAAAATCTCTGGCAGGCGGTTGTGATCCCGAATCCACCTATGGTCCATGCCACGTAAACATAGGCACCTGCAAATTTCATTATTATGAAAATTATTAGTTTTTGTGCAAGGACAATTTTTCCCGGGTTTTATTTAAAAAAATACTAAGAATTTGCAACTTTTGGAGGTATTCTCGATATGTTTCGGTATAGATTAGACAAATGAAGTGCTCCGCCGAAAAATGGGACAAAATGTTTTAATGTTTGTTGCTGCTTGCAAATAAGGGTCTTAAATTAAAGCCATATCCAAGATAAAATTGGATGCTTTATGTAAACTGCCATAAGCAGATCGGCAATTCTTCCTAGCTACTTTAATGATAATTTATTGACATGTCTAATGCTGGTAGCCATAAGAGTAGACATTTGGGATTTTATAATTTTGGGTGCCATTTATTTTTCTCGAAAAGTTTTTTGACAAAAACGTAATCGAAGAATAAACGAATTATGCCCCCTTTTCCGCGGAACACTTCAAATCTTGTGAACATTACAACGTCGTTTGTTATTTGTCAGTTATATATTGATAAATATTATGGTATCACAATTTTTACTATTATTCGCTTTAAATTTGGCACACTTTCTTGTTTTGTTAAATATTTTGGCCTCTGCCCAGCATGACTAATATCGCGCAGGGTCAAACCCGGATTACGATTATTGCAAGGTCAAAACCTTGATTACCTCTGAAGAAAACTTGCCACTTATTGACCGTCCATTTACGAAATCCACATGAAGTCAATGGAAGCGAGCCAAATTCCTCCATGCATTTCGGCAGAGTCTGACAAATGCAATAAAGTGAATTTTCGGGATTTGTTGAATTCCCGGTAAGCCAATAATCGATTTAACAAAACATACTCATTGAGGCATGGGTGTAAATCTTGCAACAAGTTTAGCTAATTTTACCATAGAACTTGTAATTAAACTTAATTTTTTTTAACTTTTAAAACTAAATTTAATCTACATTAATAGTCTAGCTCATGTAACTAAATTGAATTATAAATGACTTTAATATGACTTTTGTTATTATGAGTTTAACGAACTATTTTTAAACTCTTAACATACATGTACTAACTTCTAAATAACTACTTGTATTTAACAATGAATGCGGTGTTAAGCCTCGCGTTCCGTGGGTAAATTATTGATAAATTCAAATATTACTACATCCGTAAAATTTCATATAGACTGGATTACTAAAGTACACAAAAATAGTACACATGAAATACTTTAAAGTTGATAAATACAATAAATTAGAACAACCGTACAGCCATTCTCAGATTAAGACACACACTACTATCATACTATACTAGATAACTTGCCCGCGCTTCGCTCGGGGCTCGCCGTCTAGCGTCACTTTGGGTTTAATCCCATCGAATTTACGGCGTAATCTCGTATAATGTCAATGAGTGTTTTGTGCTGAGGTGAGCAGCCCGTGATGTTTTGGCTACCCGACCCGACACGTGAAATTCGTATAAGCACACGCCCGTGCCCGAAGGGCGTACCAGTGCCTGTTTTTATAAAAAAGCCACCCACACTCGCCGGTACCCTTGTGGGCATATGCATCCCGCACCCGGTCCGACATTACCCGTGGACTGCTCACCTCTAATCCCGCGCAACCTAGAAAAATATTTTTGCTCCCGTGAAATATTTATTTTTCCGGTAAAACAATTATTTTCATTTAATTAATTGTTTCCCACAAATCCGACAATAAAACAACTATTTCCCTGTTAAAATTTTTTCGCCCCTTTCTGCCCCTTGAAATATTTATATCTTTGTTATATTTATATCTTTGTTATTGTTTTTTGTCGGAATTGGAAGCACTTATTGATGAATCAATGTGACACTGTTCGTATTGTTATAAGAAATGCTTTTAGTGACGTTAAAATACTCCACAATCCAAAATCATGTTCCCAGCATGCACTGTTTACACACGCTTTTCTTAAACCTTAGTTGGTTACGTTACAACAATGTTTGTTTGTTAAAAATTGAAATGGGAACAATTGTAACTACTAGTCCGGGAACAATTGTAACACTTTTGTAATGCGGTTTAATTGGTTCTCTGGTTAGAAATATCAGCCAAAATGTGTCGGATACGAGTGAGAGTGACCACCCCAGGATATTTACAAGTTCAAATGCATAATGCAGCCAATTCGGTGTTTACGGAAAGAAGAATTGTGAGATATGTCGCAAAATATCGATTTTTAGACCGTTCAAGAGATATAACAACCATGGACCGGAAATCAAAAAAATAAAACCCAAATTTACGTGTATTTAGCATGGGTGTTACAATTGTCCCCGTAGGGTGTTACAACTGTTACCGGCACGGGGACAAGTGTAACAAAATAGATGGTGTTGGTTTAAATTAATTTACAAATTAATCAACATTGTTTTTGGCAAGTAAACAGGCGCGAATCGCGCCTAACTAGTATCCCAACAATGTGTGATTTTAAAGTTTTTAGTGTGCTAGTATGGTTCGGCGGCAGAGGCTCCTAAGTGAATAGTGTTACAACTGTCCCCGGTCTCCCCTACAAGTCGAGTTGCCGTTTTTGTGACTCGAAAATTTCGAGTCGAGTTACGAGTCGAGTCGAGTTCACAATCAACTTGACTCGAAACTCGACTCGACTCGGCTCGACTTGAAATTTCGAGTTCCACAAGTGAAATTGATGGCTCGTAGTTTGTATACAATTGAGTAAATTTAGTGAAACGCCCAATCAAATGTCGAACGTTCGGCTGAGTTTTAACTCAATGTTCCTGCTCTTCTAATAACGTTTAGGCGAGATTAAGAGACTAGGACATGTTTCTTCTGCATTTGCAATTAAACGCTTGGCAACTTGTAACCCTTAGCGTGCTTTGTTAACCCAAAAAGCACTCCATTAAATATGTAAGACAATCTGAAGATAGATATTCTATTCCGTATTGTTATTTGCAAAAAAAAATTTTCCTCGTTGAATATTATTTGTATAAAAATTTTTTTAACATTGACTCGAAAATATCGAGTCGAGTCAAGTTGATGATGAAACTCGACCCGAAATTTCGAGTCAAGTTTCTCCAAACTTCGAGTCGAGTCAAGTTCAGCGGAAACTCGACTCGACTCGAGTCGATCCGAGCACTAGTTGGGAGAGATGTTGTCATTGTTCGACCGCTCAAAAAATGACTAATGTCCTTGATATGTGAAGCGCTAAGCGCCAATAAAAAGCCCATCTTGCATAAAATGAAATCGAGCAGAAATATGTCAGCACGTATCAGAAGCAGCTGACTTGGATGTGGATGATTCCGATGAAACGTAAGTGATATTTGTATTTTGCTTCCATGGCAGGAAGCGTGTCTTATATTATAGGGGGAGGCTTCTATTCCCAGAATCCACCCACAGACGGGGCTTCTGTTAGGAAAGTGGCTTCTATTAGGGCGGAGCCTTATAATTGGAATTTTACGGTATCTCATTTTTTGGAATTATTCACTGCCGGCACTTAGCTGTGGTATTGAATGTTGTTTGTACCTTATGAAGGAATTGTGGCCAGGCGAGTGCTTGCCTATTGCCTCTCAATTAATTTACCTTAATTTAAATTAATCAAGCGGTACCTCTCGTTCAGGGTCAATAGTTTTGAACAGCCATTTAGTTTTACAACAGCAATTTTAAAAAAAATCTGGATTGTCAAATCAAGACTATTTTTATAATCGTTCTTGCGCGAGGGTGTATCACTGTCGGCCAGGGAAGCTAAGCAGAAATATATTTTAAGTTCAGTTTTTTTTAAATACCAAGTCGTTTCTAGTTCTGTTGAATACTGTGAAGTAGTATTTTACACAAATTGGCAATTAATATTTCATCTTTAAAACTCTTTCTGAATTTGCTGATTTTTTCTCAAGCTAATTTTGAGGCTTCGTAAGGCAAATTTCTGTTATTTTCGTGGTTTCAAGTGTGGTTACTTTGCTTTCGGGCATTCGCTTGGGAGAGAGATTTCATTAAAACTACAACTGCTACAAGACCCTGCTAGTTTTATGGGTTCAATGGGTTCAGGGCGCCTGTTGTATTTACACATGTTTATGTGCAAATGCATTTACACTGTATTGTTCAAATGTAATGTGTAAAGTGAAAGTGCATTAATAACTGTACGCACACGTTTTTTAAACTTGTGAACGTTCCACACGGCGTCTAGAATTTGGATACCATGTACTCAACTGTAAGAAGATCGTTTTGTTTCGGTGACCATTTTATTTATATAATATATACTGTACTTTCCGCGATTGGACTTCTGCACATGCAACTTAATATGAAGTCCATGGCCAATGGTATGATATAATGTTAATCCATACATATGCCAAAAGTAATGTAATCATGGTTTTCACGAGTGTGATTGAAAGAATGATTGTTTATGTATCCGTGGGGAATGTAGAGCAAACGCTCCAGTGCAGGATTAGCGATCGCTTGGGACTCACATGAAAGTGTGCGAAATCATTTGTAGTTCGAAATCCAGATGAGTCACTACGCCGTACAGGTAGAAGACTGGGAGGCGATACCGGATCTCGGCTTGCCGGCGAAGGCCTGTCCAGTAAGCAGGGTAATTTTTGGATGGTTGCACTTGAGTAGGGACAATGCGAGCGAGCAGTGAGACATTGTATTTGATGGGTAAAATGCGTTTGGCTTAGCAATAATGAAACGGTTTTGATTCTAAATTATCGTTGATGTTATGACGACTTTGTTTCTAGATGAAACAAGGGTTGGACAGATAAGGCATTTGTCATGAAGTTTGTTTATGACCGTGTCATAAACCGAGCAAATTAGAGTAACTGGGACTAGTACGTATATCTGTTTAAGGTCTTTTTGTGTTTAAAATGTATGTAATTTTAGGAAGAAGAGGCAGTCGGTCTGGTGTCGTTCTTGGAATCTTGGTCGGATAAGTTTAGTCAAGGAATGTCTTAAAAGCATTTTGGGTTTTACCCAGCCGGATCTCGAGTTTTAAATAAAGAAACCTACACTTCGTTCGGCCAACTATTTTGGATTGTATTTTGTGTATTTAATTATTTCACCGGAGAATCGCCCGGGTTACGTGCCCTCTTACAAGGTGGCAGCGGTGGGATCACTGCTGTTGGGTCTAGTGATCCTGCAAATCCCGCACAGTTTTGTGAAAGTTAAGAATTACGTGAAGTAAAATTAAATAGACAAATTGAGTGAGGACGGGAAGAAGTGCAACCAAAGTGCCAAAGGCCGGAAATTGAGGACAAATTAGAGTTAACATTGGACTATCCCGGACCGGATGATGTCCTAAAATAAAGTTGGATTGGATTTTTCATCGCAAATTGAATAGAGAAAAGAATCTGGTAAAATTATTTTGCCTGTTGAATACTTCCGACAGAAGAACTCCAGACAGAGTTGTGGCGTGGAGGAAGTAATCTCTACTTGCCCCGGGATCAATGTGAATTCCTACAAGATCATCCATCCAACCCCATCCGTGACCCCTGGTGCCCATTTTGGAGCGGCACACAACCAAACATTTTTGGGCAGTAATCATATACATACGATCGTAACCCTGGGTGCCCAATTTTGAGCAGTACCCATTTTGGAGCAGAACCCATTTCTGAGCTAGCCAGGAGTATCCAACCCTACCCAAGATGAACAATGTGCCTGTGGACGCCACATTGATTGCAGCGGTGCTTAGTACGAAACTGACACTGGCAAATTCTAAAACTTGGGATTCTGAGAGGCAGGAGCGCCTGTTTGCACATTTTCGGGAGGTGCCAGCACGCGAAGCAAATAGTGTAGATGGAAATCCCGAGTCCAGGCTCACCCAACCGACACTTGTTTTGGGTGCAAGGGCAGCAGAAAACGAGGAATTGGAAGCTAATGTCGTAATTACGCCAAATGGGCATAGTGCAGAACTGTGCGCGCCTCCACAGCTAAATGCTTCCCAGGCATTCGCATATACAACTTCCGTGATGGACGGATTTCTGCGCACTCCAATGGCTGTCAGTCTTGTACAGCAGACCGGACTTAAGGCATTTGATAACTTTAAGGGCGAAGATCCCAGAGTGTTTTCGGAAAAATATGACCGCTTTGCTAGATTATGTGGCTGGTCAGAAAGACAGAAAGCTGAGTCGTTAGCACAGTACGTCGAAGGTTCCGCAGTTTTAACACACATTTATGCGAGGCAAATTAGGCAAAAACGAGGTAGCGTCGAAAGGAGAGGAAAATAAGTGAACAGTGAACTAATATTTTAAATCCCATGAATAGCATTCATTTCTATATTGTGGCAGGGCAAAATAGATTTGTGTATGAAAACGTAGGAATAATAATAATTTCTTGATCTACATGTAATTATTATTGTCTATTTCTGTCAATGCTCATCTGGGCTTGAGAAAAAAGACAAAGAAGGGTGCGAAGGAAGGATGAAGCGGAACAAATTGGGCCGTCGCCGGCTAGCAGACTACAAATGCAGTTTTGCATTTTTGGGTGTTGGGAAGCCAAAGCAACGCAAGTTTGAAAAATGCATGGAATGTATTTTTAAGCGCTTTTGTCTTTGGGGTGATGAAAATGTACGTGGGAGTGAGGTATGAAAAGTATAAGTTAGTTAGTAAAGTAAAATAATAAGTTTGTTGGGTTCGGAGTTTTGAGCGGTTGAGTACTTTGGGGTGAAAGGTGTTATTAAATAAAGTCTAGTCCTTATCCGTCAAAAATTCCTAAAAGTCCGAATGTCCTTTTATTTCGTGTCTTGAGTCCAAATTATTTTTGCACACAAATTTGCCTACGCTACGAGAGGGCGAACTTTGGCCTGTAACACTTCGTGGCAGCGGTGGGATATCTCAATTGAGGGATCCTGCGATTCGAACAACGACAAATTGCTAATAGTGCAAATAGTGAAGTTTTTGGACAAAAAAAATAGAAGCGCGACGTATGGAGAATCCAAGGGAAATTGTTCGGGAATTAGAAAACGCACTCAGGGTTTTGGACTTTCTTTTGAAATTTGGGGAATTGATCGACAGCTATTGGGATGGCCCAGACCATTGAAGACATTGAAGTGTCGGAGAGACAACTAGCTGAATACGAAAGGGCTTAATCTACTGGAGCTGAGAAACTACCGGGTAATGTGTACAATTTAAAAAGAAAAATAGAAAATATTAAATGAAACAAAATTTTGATACGGGGAAACAAAAATAAGCGCTAAATTACAGTGGCGGCTCCAAAGTAACGAAGCCTAGCCTAAGTAATTGGGAAAACTAACAAACGTAAGAGCAAAAATTACCGTGGCGTTGGCGAAGAAATGCCATCTTGCCTAAGGATTTTTGAAAAGTTGGAAAATAGGGGTTTGATAGAATAGAGAAAGGGCTTTCTAAATTAAGGGCAGAAAGTTGACATTAAGAACTAACAGAAAGTTGGAAACATGTGGTGGTTCCTGTGTAAACTTTTTATGGTGCACTATATCACGGTCATGATCGTCCGGAATCACGCAAACTTTCAAACGGAAGTAGGAGCAATAGGAGTCGGAAAATTAGTGTTGTTTGTTATTATGTTTGGAGAACTGGGCTTTTTCAACTACATTGTCCTTACGAAGTGGTTTTAACATTTTAAGATGCACTCCCAGGACATTGTTTGTTCAGCGTTTATTTATCTCCTCCTTATTTTAAGTTGTGGAGGGTGTTTTTTTACGACAGTTGAACTATTTCTAATGAAAAATGTGTGTTTAAACAATTTGACCTTTTCACCGGTGTATTGCGGTTCGTTAGTTTTGTTCCTTGGCCACACGGTCCATGCAATATGCTGTGTGTTAGGCTATCGTGTAGTCGTACATCGCATGTTAGATCAGTTAGCGGAATTTGTTGACGCACACCAGTAGGATCCTTGTATATGGATTAAAGGGTGCTGACGTCATTTTCGTTGGGATAAACAACTTCAATTATAGTGTGACATTTTGGGCAAACAACTTTCGTGGACTATTGACTTCTGTTACTAAGAAAGGAGTGTCGTCAGCAAAAGTGTAGTGCAGTTTTATATTTTTCTGACACTCGACCCTGTATAGAACAGTCTCAGTAGAATCACATGCTGACTTGAAATCAGTACAGATAAATACTTTTATGGCAATTTTGAAGTTACGACTTTGTTTTTGGGATTCGTGCTGGTAGTGCAAAAATGGAATAGAGACATCCTGTCTTAAACAGTCTTACTGATGACGTAAACAGTGGCAAAAAAAATTTAAAAAAATAAAAATTATGCGCACCTAGGAACAGCAATGGAATGGGAATGAAATATGGCAGACTTGAATCTTAATCAGAGCCAGTGGGTAGTGATAATCCCTTATTCAGCTTGGATGACATTCGCATCAGCGTGGAAACAACTTTTGTCAAGTCAAACGTATGACACCAGTGTGGACGGGTACGTCAAATTTCAATTCTGAGAACAAATATCACCGGTATGCAAATCCATACATACGAAGACCGTATTGCAGACCTGGAAATCGTAGGCAATTCAGACATCACTAAAGTTATTATTATGAACAGAGCATTAAAAACTCAATTGATAAAGGAGTAACTGTCCATGGCAAACTATAAACTTAAACTGAATGTTAAATTACTTTCTTTGGAATCTAAAACTCCAGTGAAGAGTTATGCTAGGATTTGATTTATTTGCTTCTGTGGCCGGGGTAGTCCAAAGCCGAAGCAGACAACTAGTGTCAACGGGGGTATATGTAGAACTGCCATCCGGTACGTATGGTCGGATCAGACCTAGATCAGGTTTAGCCTCAGATTATGGAATCGATGTGGGAGCAGGCATATTTGATGCTGGGTACACTGGAGAATTAAAAGTGTTATTGTTCAATCACGGTGATCGTGACTTTAAATACAAAATAGGAGACAGGATTGCTCAACTTATTGTGGCTGAACTGAGAGAAGTTCAGGTTGCAGTGGTTGTTGTATTTAACGCGACGGAGTGAGGGGAACGAGGATTCGGCTCCAGTGGAGCCAACTCATAACAGTTAAGCTAGAACAAATGAGTGATTGCGACGAAAGTAAGGTCGAATCTGATACACCTCAAACGAGGCCCGCCCGGAGAAGTGAGTTGCATTTAGAATTGAGGAACCCCAATACGGAGGAATCTAGATTCGTAGAATTTAATAGAAGAGGTCAAAGAGGA
>JAAXYW010003568.1:0-11308 GCA_036851895.1 Orthonychiurus folsomi | reverse complement strand
ACATTTTACGACGGGATGAGTTGATTGATTGATCAGATTAGCAGGAGCTTCATTTCCTTTGCCTTGCCTTGGCCTCTGACTTGGTGTCATCAAACATGGAAAAAAGACAACTGTTTCACGGCGCAGGCGCAATTAATTCGAAACCAGAGTAGCTCAGTTTGTAATCTGCATCCTGTCCAAGTGGAGGACGCACGCGACGCGAAGGAAATACGAATGCTAATTTGGAGTTGGACGGAAAAGGAACACCCTTGGAGTTCCCCCAATCAAATATGTGCGAAGATTTGTAAATTAGAATGGAATTAGCTATAACGGGCGTGAATGCGATTGCGCATGTGTAAACTGCAATGGTTTCCTCATTTAGCATATCCTACTTCCTATTCCATTATAATAATTTTGTAGGTTGAAAAGCCATAAATATAAAATAACCGCCAAAAATAAAAAACACAAGTTTTTTGCAAATGTAAAACTGGCAGGGTAAGAAGAATAAAAACTTTGAGAAACGTCCAAGCATCTCGTCTTTGCGAAATTGCACTTGCAAAAGTCTAGTATGCAAAATTCTGGAAGGGGTGACCATATAACGTGGTAGTTAAACTGGAAATCTGGTTTACTTTGTAATTTTAGTGTTATCAGTATGCTAGATGTACAAAAATGGAAAAGTGTGGTTCCGAATAAAGAATGGGTCATAACCCCGGATCCATGGGTCCGACACGTGTGTCTAAAATGTCATGGAATTTGATCAGGTGTCTGAATGTCATTTCAGATCCACTGAATGTCAAATTCTGCAATTTGCGAATAAACTTCTGCCCCCCTCCTGCACGCGTGGAGAAATGTGTTAAATCAGCGTTTAATTTGTTATTTCCCACTATCCCGTCGTCACACCAAATGAGAAAGACTCCAATTTCTGCAAGTTTATTTGCACTCATATGCATAGGAATTTGGTGAATCTTTAGGAAAGAATAATCGCAGCGCAGGCCCAATCGCACTAATCTGAATGTTAAATCAGCGCAGCAGCGTCAAGATTATGGACTTTGAGTGACAGCCCATTCATTCTCTATGTACTTGCAACGTATCTGTTTAATCTGTGCTAATATTTTGCTAACATTATCATAGCGCCATCCACGCACATTATGTATACCCCATCAACAGCCATGGAAATAAATAAATATGCTAATGAAGTGGTCTATTTATACAGAGCCACCTTTGGACACGCCATGGATGCCACGCCACGACAGGTGGATTTGTGGTTCCCATTACACGCCATGCCAAAAGTCATTCATTCATTTCTATTGTCGAATTATTGCATAATTTACCACGCCGGAAATTGCGGAAGGCAAATGATTCGCATCCAAACGATTAAGAAACATTAAAAACAAAGATTTGAAGCCCAATGACCTTTCCCGCCTCTATTGTCGAATTATTGCATAATTTACCACGCCGGAAATTGCGGAAGGCAAATGATTCGCATCCAAACGATTAAGAAACATTAAAAACAAAGATTTGAAGCCCAATGACCTTTGCCGCCGTATCGTGGTGCTTTGGAAGGTCACAGCAGGCCGATCCCACGCTATCCTCATCTTAAAATACATTTAAGAATTTTGCAAAAACATTGCGCCTGCGCTGAGCCGTTCCCTAACTCACGACGACATGGCGAGGTCACTGGCTCAATTAACCTTTCCGATGTGTATTAATATTAGCCACATATACTATGTGTATGCATGGACGGAATAAGCATGCGCAGACGGAGTTACATCATACACCGTGACGTGACCGTGCGTACATCAACGGATGGGCCAGTGGGCTAGGCTCCAAGCACAGCACACCCATACGTCAAAAAAGTAATGAATCAATTAACGGATGTGTGGGTGGACGTGGATCCCTTTCCATTGCAACTCGGACAATGTGACAAATTCCGACGTCTTGATTAAAGGGATTACTTTTAATTAACGTGTCATGTCTCTCCTTTGAAAAAAAGAAACGCTGTCATCCTCATCTTTTGAATTTTCAAACTTTGACTGGCCAGCGATCAGGCGCTGTAATATGTACTATACATGAATCGTGATTCCGCAAAGTCGTTAATTAGTGGTGTGATGTAATTATAAATGTGTATCTTAACAAACAGACGCGTATGTACTTTCAAAATTTTGTGAATGATTAATAGCTTTGTTTTAATTTACTAATTGTAGGTAAATAAAATACAGACATGTTCAACTTCAGAACAAGCATTTACCGATAGACCTTTTAAGCGGTAATCTGTTTGCCGATAAGACTTACCGGTGTATATAGTATATTTAGTACATTGTAGGGTCATTTGACAGGCTGAGACGCTGAGAGTGGGGTGTGGTAGTTTGCCAAATCAGTAGCAAGCAAAATTTGGCAAATCCTTCATATATGTTGGTGCTATAAATTAGCATTGTTTACTTATGAAGTTAATATTTGTGTAATTTCCTGAATAAATCACATGCGCATGCGCGAAAAGACAGATGGGTTGTTATCCACCCACACCCATTAGTCGATATTTATGCCGACGCAAATTATAGGGTTCACCGCTCATTGCATCACGATCTGTCCGCGCAGACGCGGGCAAGTAAATCAATCCAAACCAAATTCAAATCCATGCATTTCACGACGGTCGTTTCGCGCGTGCGTATATGCATTCCAGAAGCATTCGTTTCGACCGCTAGCGCCGCTTCGCGCAGCCAATCACCGATTTTGACCTACTTTTATTCCATGCGCACGCATTACGCATGTGCACAACGACAATCAACCGAACATCCAATTTGCTACAATTGAATTACTAGGAGCGGTGCAGATGTTTTTAATTCACGGTCGTCAAAACAAAGTTGTTATTTGTATTTGCTATTGCTATTGCGCATGCGCAGGGCACGCCGCCATAAAATGGTACGGCGCGGCTTCTGTTTGCTTTTTTACGAGCAGAATTTTACTACGGCAAACTATGAACACAACTGAACAAATTGATGGAGCATAGAATTTGCAACAAAAATAATGTGGGCTAAGGTCTCCGTGCACAATCTGCATATGCAAATCCTAATCAACTTGTGAGTTTTCGTGTAAACAATGGTGAATTTATTCCGATCACAAATTGTCACACTCACTACCGCTCATCATGGGATTTAATCAATTTATGCAGTTTTTCTTGATAATACAATAAAAAGTTTGAATGAATTCACGTTTTTGACTACGGTGCTCAAAATCAGATCGTGGATCGTGACCAAACGATTGACTTCGCACATATTCGCCAAATGCTCCATTAAGTGCTCCATGTTTTGTAATCCAATTAAAATGTATGGCAACTATTCACATTATCAGCTGGTGATCTGATTTGTGTTTTACCGCCAAAGCATTCGCGAAGATATGACAATTTCCCAAGGTCGCAGTTTGCCCCGTGTCCAGCACAGCCGCAATCTCAAAAAATGTCATGAATTTTCCATTAATGACAGGTGAATAATTTATGGGGGGCCTGATTTCCATAATAACATGCCCAATTCCTGCTGCGATGCACACGCGCATGCGCAAAGGAAGAATAGCCTTATATGACAAAAATCACACATCATGCGCAGATGAGTTGCGAAAACAAAGAAAACCGGCGGCGGCGGCATCTCATCAATAACTTAAAATTCCATAGATTTTTTGTACTTTTAATTAATATGATGGGATTGAAACTTGATTTCGTCATGTTTTATGACACGACCATTAAAATATTTGTGGAAACACGAAGAGTCACTCCATATCCAATTAGTATGCTCCAGAACAGATTCCGTGCCAGGAAGACTGCTCTTGTTTTGCATCTTAATCACCTGAAGATGAGCCAACCTGCCAAAAACATGCAAAAACTTCCCGTCAAGTCACAAAGTTGTCCACTCCTTTGTTACAGAGCATCATAAAAAAATAAGCGTAGCATGGATGACCTTGCCCTCGGCTCCGCTGAAGATTCACTCTTGATTCACATCCTGGTCCGCATCTTTGATCCCACTAATCATTCCTTAATCATTTTCCTCCTTCATCTTCTCAAAAACTCATCATCATTTTTCGCTCCGTAGCCTAATTATGGTCCCCGTGGAGTTTAACACCCTTGCCGCACGCGCAAGGCAGAGCGGGTCGATTAAATGCACGCAAGCTGTGGGAAATGCCAAAATTCCCATTGCAAAAATCCACAGTTAATACATTTGAGAAAAAACACTGTTAAATTGCATATTAATTGCACCGCTACGAATTTCATTGCTGTTCCGCTAATTTATCCATGCGAAATCCTGTACCCCGTCAGCAGCGCATGCGCTCGCAGCCTTGCACTTCGGATCAAACACATAAATAAAATTAGTTTTGAAACTAATGGCCCATTGGGTAGTCCAATAAATTATTGAGTTGTGATTTGAGGATGATCTCATTGATGGATGAGTTGCCTGCAGGCGCAGGTGCAAGCGCAGTGCGCCGCGCCGGCGCAATCCGTCCTTGTTCTTTCCTGAAGTTCACAGCAAGATGAGTCACTCCTCTTTTAATTACTCAAATGCATAATTGGAATCTAATTAGTAATTGCTATTACAACTAAAACGGCAACAGATTCACCCAGGAAATTCAAATGCGTAATGTTATCGCGCATGTGAATGATTTGAAATGCATAATTAGCAGCAATTAAAGATTTGAGCTGTTAAAGATTAAATTCCTGGCTGTGCTAATTACTCTTTAGTTTAATTACTCGAAGATCCACCCCATTATGACTCGAAGGGCAAACACGTTCAACGAAGACCTTCCGGCGCCAGGAGTAATAAAACCAATTGGAAAAACCACCAAAATACGTAAAAACCGGAAGGAAATCAAATTTAAATTAGAAATTACTAAACTAGTTAATTAAACGTACATGTGAAATCGTGTGCAGAAATCCCAATTTGCTTTTTTGTTATCTGCGTTTGGATTTGGGTGCAGCAGCCGGTCGCAAATCCGAGGGAAAAAAGTGCATTTCGTCCACTTAACTGGAAGAGGATAGGAATTTTATGGGCTGAGCGAGGACGACGAGTCTGGGGAATTTATTAGGTGTGTTGTTCCATTTGTACATGCACAAAGCTATGCATGTTCAGAGTTCACGAATGAGGAAGATTCCAGAACAAAGCAGCTCATGGGATTTGCACATTCCAATCCATATCAAATGAGCAGTACGTGGGATTTTGACAAATTCCGTCGTTTTGGAAGAAAAAAACGAAAAAGTAAATGTTTTTGGGCAAAATGACCATAAGGGGGATGGAGGGGTGGGGAATGAGCGGGAAATTACAAAACAGAAACAAAAGGAGTTACCATGGGGTGTGGGAATGGGTTAGCCTTGCAAGGCATCAATATTTACATATGGATGACACTACACTACACATACGATTGGGCATGTTTTTGAAGCGACCATCATATTTTAGTGCCAAGTGCAAGTTCGTACGTAGGGTAGTTGTAGTTGGGGGAAAGAATCCTGATCGCCTTTTCCTAATTTATGCAAATCAGGGAATGAGTCCTTTGAATTAATTAACCATTTCGTGGCACGTTTGATTTCCGTCAACCTGACTCCTGCTTAAAATGCATTAATGAGGAGATGAGGGTGATATCCATGGAAGATGGAATGTTGGGGGTGAGGACAAGGTGTGGAGAGATGCTAACTTATTTGACTTAATTGCCTTAATGAGTTGCCCACTTTATCAACTTAATTAATTGCATATCCATGGCATGCATCCCCTTGTGAAATTTTCAGTTTTACAAATTTATGATCCTAAGCGGTTTTTCATTGAAATTTAAAGAATTTTGGCATCTGTATATTTACCAAAATATTATTCCTCAATAATGTTCGCATCCAGCATTGGGTAGGAAGGACTTGATACATATTTGCGGCAGTTATATACGTAACGTGTATTGCAAACGATGCTAATGCTACCCATATGATTATGCATTCTATGTTTGTATGCACTATGAATGCATTGTAACTTCAGCACGCAGTTAAAAGTACACGTATCAACGGAAAAGTTTACAACGATTTGTGAGGGCTTTCTCGTCGTCTAGTTTTGTAAATTTTAGATCCGCATAACATTGTTTGAATTATACTATACAGCCAAATTTCATTTTTCCCCAATTCTCCGACCAAGAAATTGGCAAAATACTTTTTGACCACGACGTGTAATAAATAAATTGCTTTATTTTGCTTTTAAATTTTAGTTCAGTCAAACATCATGTTAAACTAACACAAGTGGTTCTATAAACAATTACCTATACAATAGTAATATGTCGCACTAGCTGTTACGGAGATAATATAGCAAATATGTTTAATGTATATTACACGTGACTGAGGTCGGTCAACCATATTGTAATTCTAGCATTTACCTAAATGTACACTTTACAGTACGTGAAACTGGAGGCTCCGTCAAAAGTTAACTATCAATGTCTAAGTTAAGTTATAAAAATGGACGGTTTTTGTTATCCCTTGCAATTATGACACTTAAGGCGCATTTGACTGAAAAAACTTCCCAAACACCTCCCACACTGAAAAGGCCTTTCACCGGTATGAACCCTTAAATGGGTTTCCAATTGCCCTGGCTGTGCAAACCTTTTGTCACAAAATAAACACACATGTTTCTTCAGTTCCTCAAAATGTATTGGCAAATGGCGCTCAACTCTCTGCTTTGTCATAAAAGCCTTTCCACATTCCTTACACTTAAAAGTCCGCTTTTCTTTTCCGGTTTTTCGAGGGGATTTAAGTGACGGCACAGTTGCCCCCGGGCTGATTTGGTCTGAATCCAATTGGTCAGCATTTTGGTGGGAATGAATGTTTCCTGCTGGTGAAGATGCAGGTGTTGCAGATCTTTTTCGCAAATTTGCGAAAAAGTGCGATCCTGTTAGGCTGGTATTAGTTGAAGATCCACTTGATGTTGGGTCCACTACCCCATTGGGTGTTGGCGGTGCCATCGCGGAATTGTCACCTTCATTTTCCAGTCCATCTTGAATATTCCCATAAATTAATATAATCGGACATGTAATGTAACCCTAAATTTGACACCGTAATTAGTGGTTACCTATGCCTGGCTGAGTTTGATTAACTCTCTCTTTTTCGGATTCGGACAGTATTTCGGATGTTTTTCTCAAATTGATTGCAGGTGGAGCAGGGGAATGCTTTTCAGAAATTGTGAGCTCGGTCCCGTCATCAAAAACTATTTTTAGAGCAAAGTAGTCCACACAGTTACAAACAATAATGGACACAAGTAAACTTCTTTAAAAAAACTAACCATCAACTTTCGGCTTCTGAGCAGACACTGGGCTGGAAGGGGAAGATTTCACAATATTGTTGGTTATACTCGAGATCACTGACTCCGGTGTGTCAGGAGGTGATGGCGAAAATGCCGTTATTGGGTTGGAATGCGCAACTGAAAAATCCAGACAAATGTGATTAACTTAAAATAACTAAGGAACTTATGTTCCAAGTACACATCGTTCGGATTTACAACCTTAGAATAAAATAAGTACACATATGGTTACCTACCACCAAGATAATGTGGTTCCAGAATTTTAAGCCGGGCCGCTTGTTCCTTGACTGTTAATTCGAGTTTCTTGACTCTTCGATCTAGTTTCTTGACTCTTTCATCCAGTATCTCGACTGCTGATTCCAATTTCTCTATTTTATTGACCATCAATTCCCATTCCTTGACATTGACTTTCAACATTGTAGCCTTCTTTTCCGTTTTCCACATTTCCAAAATGTTACAATCACTTGACTTGGGTTGGATATGCAGTTTTAAACTTTGATAGAACTTGGGAATGAAAAACTAGAGCAATAATTTTAATTTAGCCGTTGAGGGCGGAAAAACTACGTTACCGGGGTGGGAGTAAATTTGTAAGTGCGCGGAATGAATGAATGACTGACTGGAGGTGAAGTGAAGGTGGGACTCAAATTTATGGGCACTCGAACAAAAGCAAGGATATACATAGGATATGCCCCATTCATTCAACTTCTGAAAAATGAACGCATAAAATTAAATTGCGAGGACTTGCAGCTGGCCATAGCTTCAATTCATTTATCACTTGTCAGTTCTATTTATTAATTATATCAAATAAGTTCATATTCAAATGATAATAACCTCATGGTCCCTTATCCCTCCCTTGACCGAATACTCATAATACAAAGTGATCTGGTACTGAATACACAATTTAGCCATCCGTCTCAAAGTGCTTTGGTAGAATCCAATAGGGGAGTTCAGAACTCGGATTGTTCGGAGTAAGATAGTGGAATTTCCTGTGCTTGTGTTGTGTTTAGCGCTGCTGGACATGTAATTTATAACGGGCTCAAGAAGTTTTTGGCCGAGCTCCCTTGGTCTTTGTAATGGAGTGTAAGTCCATGGGACATCTAAATGTTCCAATTTCAAACATAAAGACAGAATGGTTTCAAATAGCGATGCAGCCTCCTCATCTCGTCCCAATTGGTATCCAGCAATGTGCTTAATCTTAAGCGTCTTCAGGTTCCCAAGAAATCGTGTTAAGGCTAGAATATTTTCCAAGTAAATTTAAACAGTTTTAATAAATATTCTTCACTTGGACTCGTTTCGTTACCTTCAAAATCCCGTGCATAGCCGCTGCGGAAATCCAAAGTATTTATGGAAAGTGATGTCAAATTCGGAACGTCGAGTATTTCCGCGGAAATCCCAAAATATCCCAACGGCAGAACAAAATGATCAAAGTGAATGATGCGAAGGGTTTGCCCGAATTTCCTACACATTTTGGACAACATCCACTGTCGAATCGGTTTGATGTTTTCCAGTGGGAAACCAGGTGTGTAAATCTGCGACCAATGCAAAGAAATTCTTAAATTGTTCCAAGGAACTTTTGATTCCAGGACGTCTTGCATCCGGGTCACATTTGCAATTGACACTGGAATGCGCTCAAGGCAACTGGGCGCATCCTCCACCCACGCTTTTGTAGTTTTGCACACAAGACGTAGGGCTGTCAATTCCGATGGACCCAAGCACCGCAAAATGTGTTCAAACACCTTCAAAATTATAATTCCTCATTACTATTATAATTGAAGTGAACATAAATTTGAGATTCATTACTCACTAATGTTAAATTTTAGAAATGAAAACTTACCAAATCTGGAGATGACAAGAGAAAACTTCCATTTGAATCATATTCCTTGCAGCTAAATAGGCACTCCATGCTGGCTTAATAGTCACAACAATTATAAACTGAATTTAAGCAGTCCTTTTATTCAAGTGGAACTGCAAATTTGCTGGAACGATCCGGATTTACAGAATATTCGCCTGTTTGTAACGCCGGGCCGTATTAGTACAGTAGTCCACTCCACCCGCACCCGCTGAGATAGACTTCGCACATTTTTTGCGTTGTACTTTTTCGGTGAGATTGACCGCTGCGGGTCTGCCCGCCCGCATATTGAAGTTGTATACTGCAAGGAGTGCAAGTGCAAGCCCACTAATCTAAACAAATCAACGGCCGCCCTCGCCTTGATTCGGTGAGTTCGGATGAAGTTCGTCTGTGCTCATCTCAGTATCAACATCCAACTTCGAAGAAATTCAACTAAATCATATATGCATATGAGCAATCCCAATCTCGCAGAATTAAAGATCTGCTCTGGGCAAATAACAATATGGTTTTCTAATGTACAGATGTGATATTATTGTGTCAACAAAACTAAAGTTATCTGTCTTTAAGTCCTTAATAATTTGGTTTGGTTTGGTTTGGTTTGGTTTTCTTTATTAGCGTGAAAATCCAATGCATTCATACATACGAATATGCTTATTGATTGTCTTATTATGGATACACAAAGAATATATAGATATTAAATTAATATATAACTTAGACTTAAGACTTATACACAGCGTCACTAATAAAATTGAAATACATCATTCCTGATCTTTAAGTTAAGTTCAAATAACATTTTCTTAAAACTCGGCAACGATAATTCAAAGTTCCTGATAGTAGCGGGAAGTGAATTCCAACAATGAGTAGCTTGTATGTCTACAGCGTTGTCAGGAAACTTAATTCTAGTCCTTCGAACCTTAAGAAGATTCCTAAGGCTGTTTTCATTCCTTACAAAGAAATTATCTATTGATTGAACCATTGAACCGAACTTCACTGTATTGAACACAAACATGGATAGTTGGAAATGCCTACGCTCAGACACAGTTAACAAATTGCATCTATCTAACAATTCACTTGTATTAACGCAGTTCTTCTGCCTCACCAGCGATCTGTGTTCAGCGCTAGCCTCCAAAGTGTGAGTGCCATTATTCATTATAGCCCAATATGTTTTGGAGTATAATTTTGCTAGGCCAGGGTAGAAGAAGGAACCCACCAACTGATTAACTTTTGACTGCAAGGAATCTAACTTAGACTTGCATACTACACCCCACACTGGTAAGCAATAATCAACGTGCGATAATAGGAAGGAGTTCAACATGCATTTAAAGAGTCGTAAGTTTAAAAAGCGTTGCAGTTGGCGAATGACGGCAGATGCAGTAGCAACTTTCTGGCAAATATAGTTAAAATGAGGTGTGAACGACAGGTGTTCGTCGAAAATAACCCCAAGGTACTTGAAGTTACTCACCATTTCAATTTCTTGATCCAGGAGAATCAGCTTCGGTACCATCCCAAGTTTTTCACCTGGTTTCTTGAATACTAAAAGCTTAGTCTTTTCGGAATTAATTTCCAAGCCCATTTCAAAGCACCAAGCATGTAGAGTTCCCAAAACATGTGATAACGTGTGAATCACATTATAAACACTTCTGTCTGAGAAATAAAAAACCAAATCGTCAGCAAAAAGCGAGTAGTCAACATTGTAGAGGGTAAAGACCCTTCCCACATTGTTATAAAATATAGCAAAGAGTAAAGGCCCCAAGATAGACCCCTGTGGCACTCCCCTTACGATGGAGAACTTCGGTGATAAGTAATCATCCAATTTTATCGATGCAAATCGCTCCAGAAAATAATCACATAGCAGTCCCATTAACTTGTTGTCCACTTCGTATTCCACCAAGAGCATGTTTAGAAGTTTTAAAGGTTCCACGTGGTCAAATGCTTTCCTCAAGTCAACAAACACTGCTCCAACTTTACTACATGGCTGGTCAAGATAGTTATAGATACGTGAGGAAAATGTTGACATTGCCGTGAAGCAGGATCTCCTCCTGCGAAACCCATGTTGATTGTCATCGAGTCCGAGTTTATGTTTTATGTATTATTTATATATTAATAATAATATTTATTTAGGCTTTTGTGTACTTGTAGTAGGAGCGATAACATTTTCTGATTGGTGCAGACAGGATTA
>JAAXYW010003567.1:0-11310 GCA_036851895.1 Orthonychiurus folsomi | reverse complement strand
GACTGCTCAATGGAAAAACAGTGCGAAATTTTGAACACAATTTTTTTGCAACCGGTGGGATTTGCCTTGCATGAGTCCTAGTTTTAGGAAACAATGTTGACCTCTTCTTCCCGAGGTCGGCGGGCCTTCTTGAATCTGAAGACAACATTAACAACCGCCACAGTTGGAGGAGGACGAAATTATTTACATCAAAAATCCCGATTTATTCACCCGGATGGTGTTCCGGCCTATGAAGACGATTATGTGAAGGAAGCAAAATACCCTCCGATTGATCCGGTTTGGAATCGTCGATCCGAACGTGCGAATAAAATGTATAAGGAATATAAGGATTGGCAACAGTCAATTAGGAAAGCTGAAACGATTGAGGGAAAAGGAATACAATTAAATTTGATTCAGTAAGTTTGAATTCAATCTGTGAGTGGTGGATCATTCAGTAGATTTTAATTGGTTTGATAACTTAGACACTTTAATTATTTTGCAGTCGATACGGATACTACTGCTTCATGTTGGGCGAAGATAATATAAATTACGATTCACTTCAATTCAACGAGTACATTACAAGGACTCACACTATGCCTCAATCAGAATTTCCGGATCGATATTCATCCCCAGAGCTGCTGGAGAAAGTGAAATATTATTTGAACAAGTTGAGTGTCCCATTGTTGGATGTGCTGAATTTTGAGTTTGACGGAATTTCGTAAGTTGGTTGTCGTTAAACTATATTGTGTTTCAGTTCATGCTCTGGGTCTGGATTTGTAAGGTTCTGCTTGTGGAATTTAGTCGGAGACCAATTCAAGACGAATTACTAACATGCACTGTTCGACGGGAAGCAGATTCAGTAGTGAACCAAGTGTCCAGACTCATTCTTCAAGCATTGGCTAACGAGGATTCGTATTATAAAGACATTCGGGTAAGTTAGATCGCAATGATTTATTTTTATGAGGTTACACTACTGTTTACCAACCTAAAATGTTTTGTAATATGATAGGTTGACTTCCAGCCTAAAACAGAAGCATTTTGGCGTGTAGGCGGATTTTCTCGGTCCAAAGTACTGAAGAAAATTTGGGAGAATCGAGAAAAATCAGTTGAATCCAAGAATCAACTTGCAAAAGAAGATGAACTAATTGAACGGTTAGTAAAAGTCATTGCCAATCAAGCCAATCAAAAATTAGTCTTCTTTAACCGTGCTTTTTTTGTATGGCTAAATAAAACAGGCAGTCGAGTCCGTTTTAAAAATTCCTTAGCGTCAATTCGCAAAGTAACTGAATATAAAGCGCAAATACACTTGCTTAAAATAATTATGTCAGCTAGTTAGCTAAACAAGCATTTCACTCTTTCTTTACAGAAACTTTCAATATGTTGGACAGCCATTGTTACAAATACGAAGCAAGTATCTATTGGGTGAACTATTAGCTGAAGATGTAGTCCCCGAGGTAGGCAGCAAATCTTTGTCCAGATTCAAGTATTCACCGCAGGAATTCTATGCTTATAAGAAATTACGCTTCGCTACTAACGTTTCTGGTAAGTCCAGTGGAAGATTACTTGAGCAACACATTACTATCACGAGGCTCTATTAAAGCATGCAAAATTGAAAAAAAAATTTTTTATCCATTTCAGGTCATACAAGTTGCGACGATGTTAAATGCAACTTAATCTCGTTCCATTCAAATTCTCATTTGTACGCTGGAGGTCAGGATCGCTTAGTCAACCCTGCGTACCAAGCAAGAGTCCAAGAACTTCTATTAAGCCAAGCGATTCTTGTCAATTTCACTAAACTATGTGCTCAGGCACATGCTCTCGGTAAACTTGCCTTTGTTTAACGTTAGAATTGGCATTGATTTTAACTGTTTTGTTGAAGGCTTTGACCAGTTCGTGTCACTAGCAGAACCATTAACTTCTCAAACTGTCATCACAAATGGGCGGGAGTGGAGTTTCTCTGCATACCAGTTGAATACCATGCAACTGGATAGTAAGTCTTGTTTTCCTTACAAATTGTCTTGGCCGTCTCAGATCTCAATATCGTGTCGTTTATTTTACAAGAGTACGAAATTGATGACAACAAGAAGCAAAACATTTGTTGGTCGTCACCTTCAATGAATATCCTGGATCCAGAAGGCAAACTGAATCCTTCCGTTCTGGAAATGCTTCTAAAATTTTACTTACTGCCAACACTTTCTGACAGAAAAGAGCCAGAAATGCCTTACCTGCGGTACTCCATGGATGAGTTACCAAGTGACAAGGAAAGACGACTTATTAAGGACAATTACAAAAGAATTTATAGCCTGATGCTTCTTGACTTAGTTCCATATCCGGAAATTCATTTATGGGAAAAGATTTACAAGGTACGAAACATAATAAATATGCAGTTATAACGTCAATATACACCACTTTACATATTATAATTGAAAATATTTAAAATTTAAGATCCGTCATCAAAAGAGGCCAATGGACCCAAGAAGGCGATTCTTTGAATTACCAGATAAGAATAAGCCATATTGGGAAAAGTTTGAATTGCATGATCCTGACCATGAACCTAAAATGTTGAGGAAACTGAGAGCTGACCTGGCTGCAAAGAAGGCGGAAGAGAAGCTGAAGGCAGTTCGTGCAGCTGTCAAAGCCAAATTCCATACTACCGGAGACGATGAAGATGAGGAAGAAGTTTAGAGTTTTATTACGTTAAGTTATGTGGCCGTACATATTTAGTTTTTAAACTCGGGATGACCCCGGTTACCGATGAAAGCACTACAGCAGCCTACAACAGATCCTGCCTTGCAAGTGCATGTTAAAATAAAAGTATCCATTTATATTAATTGCAGAATTGTTTGTGCACCAAGTTAACATGACTTGTTTGGTTTATTATATTTTCAAAACTCGCAAATGACTTTCAAATAACAGGCTAAGACTAGACTTTGGTACAAATGGCCGCCGTGCAGACTTGTCTATACGTACAATGTTTGAACATATTACAATTACAAACGCCAATTTCTTCTCGTTACCAACTCAGGAAATGTAAGTAAATATTTACAAGTAATAAGTGGATTAGCCCATGATTAAATCAATCAGTCTTGGAAGAAGCAGTTTGTTTTTATGTGTAGAGGAGCATTTCAAAAATCTTGGCAAAAGCATTAAAGAAACAGTAGTTATTGCAAAATTGACGTTCATCACCTTCCGTGTGAGTAGAGCAAACCTGCCATCCAAATTGAAAATGAATGCCATACTTGAAAAGTAACTAACTTTATGAAAGGTTACCTTACATACCATCGGAATGGTAACACGAAACACACCAAAACGAATACTCGACATCTTCACAGCTTATAAGTTTGCTATTGGAACGGAACGGAATCAAAAAATATTTGATGACTGATGCTTGGTTGAAGCGGTCGCGATACGCGTACGTACGGTACAAACGATATAACGGTATTCACACTCATGAAGTACATAAATTCGTACAAAATCAAATCAGTTAAGTATGCGGCCCTACAAGAAATATTAGAAAAGCATGAGCGTGAGATCAATTGAAAATATTGTAATTAAGCCAATGTAAATAACTCACCTATTGTAATGATTATCTATTGAACTCAAAAATCTGAAATTGTTTTGCTTAAAGTAAATCAAAATTAATGAACTCCATATGTTGGATTGGACTGTTGTCATCCTCTTCTAATGCATCTAATTCCATCCCTTCCGATTCCTCGGACGACTGATCCGTTTTAAATATCATATCCATATCCAGTTCTTGTTCTATCTGCTCTTGTGGTGGTTCGGGTTCAGGTGACTCAGATTTAATTGAGCTGGAAGGGAAAATCAGAACTAATTCTTGTGCAGTTGGCATGCTATAACTAAGCTAAGTGTAAATCCATACCTATTTGTTGGCGTTTTTGGAACCCAGTGGTTTCTCCAAACATGGAATCTGAGTGTTGTTCTATTTACGAAGGATTTGCCACAACCGACATATTTGCAGCTGCACGGGTCAACAAAATCATGAAGAGACAAATGGACCCGGTATTCCAGTCCAGAATCTCCTTCATAAGTACATTTTGTACATTTGTAAATATTGTGAAACATTTTCTCGTGTTTTCGAATGTTGTACATCAAATCCACCCGACCGCAAAGGTTGCACTCCTGGATGCTGTAATGATTTACAAATCGCATGAATGATAATTTTGTTTTGGATTATAACCAATTGATTTGGTACGTACCTTTTGCTAATATCAATTAATTTGACGACAGGAATTCGTTTTGCATTTTCTACTTCTGAGCGAGACGGGGTTTTCGGACTCGGACTGGAGGTGGATGAGGTTTCCCCGTTCAACGCTGGAGTGGCTGGAGGTATTGGTTTCACCTTTGCTGCAAGTTTTTGGACTTTGGCCATTTGTGACTTATTGGCTCGACCGGGGATTTTCATTGGTCCTCGAAGGATAATCCCTTCCAGACTAACATTCCCATTTGATGGTTTGTTCATTTTATTCTTAAGATGCCGTTTGCTTATAAAATGTTCTTTGATCCGATCTGAGCGGGCTCCTATGGGTAAATTGCAATGTCGACACATGAGTAGCCGGACCAAATGTCCATCCTTGTCCAGGGTTCCCACGGTCAGGTCATGTTCATGTTCTGCTGCATACTCGTCAACGCCTTTTCGTTTACCCCCAACCCCCTTGGTGGGGCGTTCTCCGTGTGACTTGAGCATCAGCGTCAGCTTTATTAAAAATTATTTGAACAAAATCATTAATCTGTGGCATGTATGTAAGAAAAACGCGCTTTCAATAAGACGGAAAATGCAAATTTTAAAGTTAAACCCACACCTTGCATAATTGATGCGATTCCATATTCTTTGCTATTCTATTATGTAAAATAGAAAAGATAGACAGCGTTTTTCATAATAATTTAAAAAAAAGGTTGTGTTCATGTAAAGATTTATCATCATGCCTGGAAATGCTCGACCGTTCGCTTCCCCAAACTTTGCATTGGCTATGCATTGTTATAAAAAATCATCGTAGGCTTTGCTGCTTTGTTACGAAAAACGCATCTGATTCTACCGCACCGCTACAAATACTACAGATTATAAAATATTACCTTAACGAAAATGAACCCGCTAAATTTTCGAAACGGCTTCGATGAAGTTTAAAATAACCAGTATTAAACAATGTGTGGCTATGAAAAACTACTCGTCAGCTCCAGTCCCAATGTAAGTTAGTATACTTGAATAAGGCTTTCAGATTTCTAACACTACACTTGCACTGCACTTCTGCGCCGCACTCTTCTGGATTCCTTTCCTGAAATTATTATCGATTTAACAGCTACGAGGTTACACTTGGATTACATTAATCGTAAAGAATTGTAATTCCGAATTGCCGTTGGGAATGAATTCTAAATACTGGATTTGTAAAAGTAGGAATAATCCATTGCATTGATGCGTTTACGTGT
Organism: Orthonychiurus folsomi; assembly: GCA_036851895.1. Classification (NCBI taxonomy): domain Eukaryota; kingdom Metazoa; phylum Arthropoda; class Collembola; order Poduromorpha; family Onychiuridae; genus Orthonychiurus; species Orthonychiurus folsomi. Next base: position 5,886 of record JAAXYW010003567.1, on the reverse strand, counting down.
GTGCAGAAGAAGGTTTTGGGAGAGCACACAAATACAAGGGCTCATACTCCGAAAACTGCACCTGGGTTTGGGTTTGTATAAAAAGGGGGACTCGGGCATATTATTATGTTACCGACGCTGAATTAGAATAGAACACAAGGCCAAGTGAAATCAAACCGAACCATGGGTACTTGGAAATAGACCCTTTTCCCTGGTGCTACACATGGCCCTATGAATGTTAGCACCTCGTCCCATTACGTAAGAATTCTAAGAAAGGAATCAAATGGCTACCGGCTACCATTCGTACTTGTTCACGCACAATATTTTCCCCCTGTTTTCGGCGTGATAGTAATGGATTCCTATTTCAAATGTAACCAGATAAAGACGAAAGGTTTTTTAGAAGCCTTAATTATAAATCTGCATAGAAATGCCTTTTGGAGCCTCGATATGCTTTGAGATAGTATTTTCTTAATTGATGTTAGTACTCAAGCGCATATAATTGCAGACCCGGAACAAACGCTTTTTAACTCAATTTGATGATCCCAGCTGATTCAGTGCTTCATGTGATATTCCGGATGCTGCGACATTAAAGTTACACGACATTGCTAGTTGCATTGCACCCGCATTAAAACTAACCGATCATTACATCAATTTCTTTAATCATAAAAACACAAAAGAAGGTGAATTATTTGGCTATGGTTCACAATTTTGAATCAAACTTGCTCATGGCATTACTGAAGTAAATTTTTATACAAATAAAATTTTGCTCCAGTATATCACATTTTCCTAGTCTGACTTTAACAAGCCTCTGAATGAATGAGCAAAACAAACGCAAGCCAGAGAAATGCCCAGCCATCTGCCAAAATCCTTTATACGAGAAGGGTTAGGAGGACCCGGACGGGAAGTTCCGGGCGGGGGAGCAGTTTTTGCTAGTCTCCAAATTTCATCCTTTAAACCGAAACTGAATGAATGTATTGTGAGTCGCGTGCCCGGGTATAACGCATGCACATTGAATCCAGCTTCGACGGCACGGGAAATCATCATCTGAGCAGGCTGGCTACACGTAATTGTATGATGCACAGCAGAAAACTTGAATATGGAACAAAAAATTGTCTTTATTTCTGTAACAATTTTACACCCATATGTTCACAGACAGGACCCGTTTGCACAGATTAGATGATCCAATGCATTTTCCTCTTGTCTTTACTGTCTTTAAGTGGATCTGAGGTCTAAGAATTATTTCTCAAGAGTTCTGGATATCAAGAACAATTTTGAATCATCATTTTCTGGCTTTTCTGCTCATGCATGTTCTATCCTATTCTTATCAATACTCAGACAAAAACCAATAATCTTTTAAGTATATAAGCACTACTAACATCTCGATAGGCGTTGGTTTTGTTGGGAGGGCTTCGCATAAAAGTACACTTCGAAAAAGATTTAAATTGTGACTTTATTTTTCAGCTGCAGTGAAAAGTATTGTATTTTATTCGACACCAGTGTTTGTCATACACATTTTTGGCTCGTCGCTGTGCTCTCAAACTACGTAGCCCGTGTACCGGTGTACCTAATTGTTTATCCGAGAATTTTCTACTAGTGCCAAAAGCCAATTCCAAGTATTGTTTTCCGATTTGATCGCGTGGAATGCATGTATTACATCCAGTTTTCCCAATAAATTTAGTTTCTTTGCTTTCATTTGTTCTTTGTTATTTATTTACATTAATGCACAAGAGAGTCCATCAAGCAGGAATTAAGTAAACATTTGAGATGTTGGAGAATGTGATGCGACTCCCACTCGAGCCTACGACGATGCTTCTGGATTTCGGACTTCGAGTTGGCATTTTGTTCGCTCTCTCTCATTTTTCACTAAGCAAATAGCTTAGTATATATATATATATATATATGGAATAAAAGCATGACGTGTTGTGACAATTCATTTTGGCAATAATTGAACCTCACCCTCAGGCAAAGGAGAGGTGACGAGTCGCCGCGATTAAGCGCGACGCAATTAATTTACCCCCAGAAAAGTTATTTTTTGTGCCGATTTTAGTAGGTCAGTGCAGTGGTGCAAGAATTCTAACAAAAATAAGGCTACAATAGCTGCGATTCTTACAACCCAAGTTCTTGAGTCGCCATCGTTAACTTTTAATTTGACTAATCTCTTAATTGCAAGCCCTTTCTTGTATTTATACCACTGACCCCACACTTGTATTAAAACAGTTTAAACTAGGACGAGTTCGGGGGCGCCGAGTGCTCGTGCATTTTTACCACATGTATCAGATGAACTTGCCTAGTTGCCTAAACTAATGTTTTTCATGTTTAATTTTTAGCAAGCCATTGATTAGAGCTACATCTCTTCAGAATTGTACAATATATTATTGAACATTTGTGGATATACGAAACAGATTAATTTGAATATAAGAGGAAAAAAGTGCCAATATATATTCAAACATTTCTGCAAGAGGTGTCCGACAAGAATAAAGGCTGTATTAGATTAAATTTGCAGTTCCATCGCTGTTACGTTACGGGTAATATAAAACAATTCATTTCGACGTGAAGGGAGGCCATTTCAAATTCTTCAGGCCTATTAATGTTCTGTTTCACTTGTTGCAAATTCTGATTAAGAATTAGTCATCCTGCATCGTACTATAACGTATTGCATAGTAGTAAAAACATCGTACAGGCGGCTGCATACACGAATACGCGAATGAACATGCTCTCATGCTAAATTTACAAAGTTGTGCAGTTTGAAGGCATTTAAAGTCCGCACAATAGACGCTAACGTTAAGAATGGACACGCTTAAAATCCTTAGTTGACATAAATCAAAATGTATGAGTAACTGAATCGGGATTAGGTTAGATATTTAATCGGGTTTAGTTTTAGTCACCGGATCGTTGATTGGTATTATAAACGGAATGTGCAAAATTCTATTGTCGCAGCCAGGAACTATTGGAATAATAACGGCGTACGTTGTAGCCGGTCGCGCAGCAAGTATCAACACGTTCAATATCACAATTTTTGCATACGTTACGGGCAAGTATCGTTTGCGTAATGCCCTGCAATTCCAATGCACTTATGGTTTGTATTCAGAGGTGAGTGTGCTCCTGGTGTTGTGACGTTGTGAGTGTACCGGCCGGCGCTAAATCAGCCTGCACGCAAATCGCAGATGCAGGTACTTGCCGATGCAATTTACAAGGTAGGTACACTTCATAACTCATGTACGAAAAGTTGCTATCTGCATGCCTTCATTTATTAAACGATCTTAGGATGTAGCAAAACGTTCCCGGTTAGATTTAACCAGGGTCAACTTTGTTTTTTCTACTAGTCAGAATTCAACTGCGGCTTTTCCTCCGATCAGTGTGCTCCCATCTCCGGAGCGGCTCGCATCTGCTAAAAACTAACTGATAACATTTTAAAAAGCACAAAGCCAAACACATTAACTAATGGTCACTCAATACACTATGGGTCACCCGTCCAAGTACGGGTCACTGCGACCGGAGTTCACAATGCTCTTTCTTTGCGACTTTCAAAGGGATTACGAGGATAAATTGAAAGATTTTGGCTCAATTTTGCACAATGCTAAAAAACTGCAATAGTACGGGTCACTACGACCGGAGTTCACAATGCTCTTTCTTTGCGACTTTCAAAGGGATTACGAGGATAAATTGAAAGATTTTGGCTCAATTTTGCACAATGCTAAAAAACTGCAAAGGGTTTCGCAACAACTCAGTATAGAAGTTGTAGTGAGTGAAAGGAGAGGTAAGTACAATTTGTAATTTGATTTGAAAATATAGCATTGTTAAAATCTAAAAGCAGCAGTTGTTTCATCCAGATAATTGTAAAATGCTAAGTTCTTCACCGGACTTACGTAAAATTTGTCCTAAGAAATCAAATGCAAGACATCTTTCATCTTCTAACATACTGTAAATCTATATTTATAGGAATATGGATTCACTTCGGACGAATTAGTGAACACGAGTCACAAAAACTACAGGCCGGACGAAAGAAGCAAAATGTCAATGGTTATTCCAAGACTAGGAACTTACCTGGAAAGCAACAATATCAAAAGTGTAATGCTATGCGGCATAGACGAGCATTTTGCGATTCAAGAAACTGCTGCAGATTTGAAGGCAGTTGGAATAAGTGTTTTTATTATCGTGGATGCCTGCTCTGCTGGAGCCTCCAGTGCAAAGTAATACATTTCGATATGCATTCACAATTTTAAACTACAATAAGCCTACGCAAAGTTTAAAACTTACTTGTTACATTGCAGGCATCGTAGTATTTCAAATTTAATAACGGCCGGCTGCTACCTTGTAACCACAAAAGATGCAATTATGAGGCTGAGAGATTATTCCGCAACTGTTGTCGATTTTGTTGAAGATGAATCTGCACACAGTTTAGATGAGTGGATGCATCCAGTCAAATCAAAGGGAAAATCCAGGCACCAGAATCAGACTGATGACGATATTCCCGACGATCATCCTTGCCTTGTCCAATGAGGAATATATTGGGAACAGAAGCAAAGCAAAGTCAGATCGCGATCATCGCATCGCGGTCGCGGTCGCTGGTCATTTTTTTCTTCTAATGCTAAATGGAAAGCATTTAATTGGAGAAAATTCTGACTTAAAAAATTTAAAAACGTATTATTTGAATGTAACTCGTCGTACAGGGCACATGCAGAAGACTCTAGTAGGTCCTAGTAAAATTTGCCCATTTAGTAATTGCACAAATGCAAGATTCTCAATGGTGTCACATTCACGTTGGTGGTTCTTCGACGCTAAAACCCTCTTCACATTATACGATTGAGTCACAAAAGTCGCTTACGGGCACAACATTCTGTAAAATTCGTAAAATGTGAATAAAACAAATGTGTTCCTTTGTTACTTTCTACTATAATGGTATGCACGCATGGCCGATATGGCAGCAGCTTCAACTTTATTGTGCAAAGCGCCGTCATTGCATGCTGACTAATCTACTGCATTTATGTAGGGGTAGGGGTAAAAGGAAACATGTTCAAGCTTGCGGAAATCTGTATTAGCAATGCTAAATTTTGGCGGATTTCCTTCTAATCCACAACAGTGCAGTGCAGAGCAAAAAAATTGCTAGCGAGCACTATCACTATGATACTAGGGACAACAGCAACACAATTGCATTGCACTGCACACCTAGAGTTCAGTGGCATGACATAACAGTGCTAGTGCACTTACTTGTCCATGTACAACATACTGCACGAAAGTTATATAGTTTTATTATAATTAGATATTATAATTTTAATCGATTCATGTAATGAAAAAAAATTATATCACCTTTCAAGCATATGTACATAGTACGCACAATTAGAATATTTCTAAATTATTTCTTGAATAAGTTCACATAGTTCACAATCACACCTAACTCGGTATTCAGCTTCAGCAAATGTTTAATGAAACATTATATAATACAAATCGTAGCCAAATTGCTGAGCTGGGCTCTTTGAGATTTGGTAATTTATTAAATGTGCAAACTCTTTCAGTATTTATTTACATATAATAATGACTTCTGCTTCGTTATTGTTCTCTGTTTTCAGAAGCTGTAATATACCTTACTTACAGGTACAGGTTTTACGCTTTTACAAAACAGTGAGAGATTTTTTTAATCGTTATATGTATTTTGTGTTCGTGTCAAATTGTACTTTTTAATCATTACTTATCTACCTAGTTACTGAATCATCCGGTAAGAATATTCAGCACATTGATTTTTATTACATGTAGAACATACGTTTAGGTTTGGACTAGGCAGATTGGTTTAGTTTACCTCCACATTTTGACATTGGCACCTTGCAGTACTTGAAAAATAATTACAGTTCAGTTATAAATAGACATGTCGAATCCTAATCGCATCACTTGTACTTACAAACCTTTCAAGTT
>JAAXYW010003566.1:0-11311 GCA_036851895.1 Orthonychiurus folsomi | reverse complement strand
CACTTGCTACTACTGCCGACGCGCAAAAATTTTGCGATTACGACCGACAGCAGCAACGCATGCAGCCCATGCATGGATGGATTTGCGAATTTGAACAATGAAGTTTTCCACGTTCCGTACTAGCCTTACCTCCTTCCCCAATACTGATTTCATACCATGCTAATTTTAACAACACACTCTGCTACCACATTTTGTACAATTTTATATGGCTGTTTAGCTAGCACACTAAGATTCTAAAAATAGACAGACTAGTTTAACAAATGCCCAATATTTACACAAGTAATTAAGTAATTAATTGTAATTTGTAATTCGGTGGTTTTGTGGTATACGTCATCATTCTTTGGCAGATTAAAACAAATCAAAGCATTCAAATGAGCACAATTTGTGACTGATTTTTTGTCTCCTAATGATAAAAATTCGCAATTTCTTGCAAATTTTTGCAATTCTTCCAAAGCTGCTATACTAATACGTAATACATGACTGACACTCGGCTGGCTGAACTTGCGCGTGCGTCTGCGCCCGCGCTGCGCTCTAATTGTGTACTGGGTATCACAAATCCTGAGTTTCTTGGTCCAGGATTAAACTTACATCTAAAAATAGGAATTTGTCCAGTGCACTGGACAATGAATACTTTGTGCGGGTGAGGGACGAGTTGTTTTTGTACTTTTAAGTGATGAGATCAAATCGGACGCACACAGTGTTTTGTAATTCAAATTTTCCGCGGCGACTATTTTCCTGAAGACTTCGGGGATTAGACGGACGGATGGACGTCAAAAATGGCACAGTCAGATCCAAAATCGTAATCGCCAATTACAAATTACAGCTTTCAATTGACACCGCCCTCAAGTCCATGTCGCGTCCGCGTCGCTTCATGTAGAAAGACATTGGCGAAAATTCTGTAAAACGAAAGGCAATAATTTAGTCAAAATCTTGCAAAATATTGCGAAATTAGTTGTGCGAAATCGCAAATAAAACTCACTGTATTATCACAGACAATCACACACAGGTAGCCGGAATCAATTTGCAGACCACTCCCTTTTTCCAAAAACCCAAATTTGCGGAACCCATGAGGTCAGAATTCGCAAATCCAAACTCAAGTGCAATTTAAATTTTTGCAATCTAATGCCCAGCCGTACAACTCTTCTTGCAAATAAAATCAAGCTGACTGTGTCGGAGCTGGGCGGATGAGCACGGCTTTTAAAGGGTGGAAGACCTTGAGATTTGCGATTTGCGAATTACAAATATTGCGACTCACCAGAATTTAGCACATGGCTGGACCACACTGCGTATTATGCTGATTTGCACGTGCCTGGTAAAGAGTTAGCATATTTCATTGTAATCCGTGCGCAGCGGGGGGTTGGCCATGCCACGCCATGCTAAATACAAACGTGCATGTTTTGTGCCATGCCGTGCCGTGCCAAGTTGTCTATCATATTTTTCAGTTTTTATGTATTCATTTGCGCAGTTTTTGGTCTTCCTCGCATTACATTTCCGCAGACACTTTAAGATTTTATGCAATAACCTATTTTGCATTTCCAGCCTGGTAAATGGCATGACGTAATCGTGGCCTTCAACTACTATAGATTTGCATGATTCAATTTAATCAGCAATGGGTTGGGCGGAGGATGGGACTGGCCCAATTATTTTTCATCAATCGGAAAAAATTGCATTTCAGGGCCAAGTTTACGCCTGCGCTTTATTAAGTCCCAAATTCTGTTACATAAATGATGGAATAGGAAAAACTAAATTTCAACTTTTACATTACATTAACACTAATATTTCTTTTTATTTGGCTTCGAATTAGAAATTAAAATTCTGTTTTTTTTTGTCTAAATGCATTGTTTCGTTTTGTTTTGTGCAGTTGACTTGGGCAAAATACTTGTATTTAAAATACATGTATTTCAAAATACGTATTTAAAATACTTTTTTTGTATTTTGTATTTTAAAATACTCTGATTTTTGGAGTATTTTGTATTTTCAAAATACATTTAGTTTGTCAAGTATTTTGTATTTTGTATTTTCCCGGCATTTGCTGCATGTAAAAAAGTATTTTGTATTTTGGAAAATGTATTTAAAATACTTTATTTTGAGAAAAGTATTTTGTATTTTGTATTTTCAAAATACTTCTGCCGAAAGGTGTATTTTGTATTTTGTATTTTGGACAGATCACTGTATTTTGTATTTTGTATTTGCAAATACTTTTCAAAGTATTTTGCCCAAGTCAACAATTTTTTTTAAAAACTAGTTAAATTCTCTAGAATTTTTCTTGTCTCAAGCACAAACTTGAAAAAAAAAACATTTTTTTCATTGTAACCTCTAATTTTAACACCTGTACATACATACATGCATACAACTTAATTGTTAATCTGTCAGCTGCAATTTAATTGCAACACCCAACAATTGATTAAATTCTAATTATTTTTATGTTTAAAATACCACTTGCAATAGCAAATATTTCAAATTTTCTAATCTACCAAATCCCAATGTCAATATATTTATTAACATTGAGTTATTTTTACAGTATAATTCCACTGCACCACAATTTGTGTCATCTTTGTTTAATTAATTACGCACTACGTCTTATTTTGTTTGGTAACCTTAATTAACCGCTACTGCGTCTTACATGTACAACTTTCACACCCACGCCTACGTACGCGTACGTACGTACATACGTATGGCTTGCACATGTTTTGCACAGACCAAGTGCGAATAACAAACATGCATTTTTTTCGCCGACGTTTGCCGGTCACGAGAATAGGACGGCATTACACAAAAAACTAAAACTACGCACTTGAAAATTGGCATATCAAGTGGACTTGTTATGGAGTCAACGGGCGACCTACTTTCGCAAGTTTGCAAATTCCAGTGAAACCTCCGCCCTCGCTTCCCATTGGTTCAATTTGAAGGAGTGTGTTCGCCAAATCGCCCCTTAACTGCGTAGCATGTTTTGAGTAAGGAAATAAATTTGCACTTCCTCGCACTACACTCGCGTGGAAAAATGCGCACTTGATCTTGCCTCGTGGAAACACTTTAGGAAAGTCGGAGTGCAAAACATGTTTTTCGCAGTTCGCGAATTTAGTTGCAAGGTCACTGAGCCAGACGGCATTCGAACGGTGCCGTGCGTGAGTGCGATATAAAGGGATGGCACGGGTCAGGGAAAGAGTCAATCCAAAATTGGCATCCAAAGTGTAAAGAACTGCGAATTGCGAAATATTATAAAAGCGAATTGAAATACAAAGCGAAAGTTAAGAATTGTGGATATCTGAGAGTGAAATTTTTATAAACACGTACAGTACGACTTGAAATAAAAACGAACGCTAAAAACTGAATTCCAATATGGAAGTTCCAGTCACAAAAGTTGTCACCACAGTTGGGAATCTGCTATTTGTTGCAGCCAGCATTGTTGCTTTCCCATGTTTTGTCATATTGTCAACCCCGGTCACCATTATTCGTTTTATTACAAAAATTTAAATCAGAAATGGACAATTAAAAGGTAAATATTTTCAACAATTAAGACCGGAAATCTACATGAATTCGGCAATTTATCTCTGAATCTAATAACTTTTGATCGGCGTCGAATTCAATATTTTTTAATTCAATATTTTTGTTTGAATTTTTATTAATTTGTGCGTTTTTTAGGGAACCATGCAGGCAGTGCCGGTCGGACCTTTACCTAAACCATGGTGACATCCCGGTGACCCCTGACCTCCGGCACGGCAGCTGGTCTGCCAGTGCGACAAACGTAATTTGCGATCCTGCCGGGAGCGGAGTTCACACACCTGAATTTTACAATCAAGAATATCATCCCTCCGGATTACCTACCAATTAATCATTAATTAATCTCACAGTCAAATTGTTACCAAAAATAAGCGGAGTATTTATTTTGTTGGATTTACCATTTAAGTTATTAGTCAGCCGGTCGGCGTTCCGCCATATTAATTTATGTATTATATTACGTACGTACAAGAGATGAGATATGAATTTATGAGACTGTCAAGCCATATGTGTGTACGTATTAAATGCCTTGAACTATTTATTATATGGAATTATTGAGTTAGAATTCATTTTAGCAATCAATCATTTTACTTCTGTAGTACACATTTTACAGATGGTGCATACATTCAAATTTTCACATTTAACATTTCGGTTTTTTTCATCTTGCTTTAAATGGGCGGGTAATTTAGTTCAACTCCGGTTAGGTTTTTGAATATTAGTGCAGAAATGCTTGGTATATATAAAGTTATTTTACTGTTGTCATATCTAATATCTATCTTTGATGTAATTTGATGTACGGTTTCATGGTTTCAATAAATAATTATTACGCTAAGAAATGGTGAGTCATTCAACTTACTACACAACAAATACGTATACGACTTAAACAAAAATACACCAGAAAAGGGAATAACGCATAATTTATTTTTACTTTTCGTGGAAATTTAGGGATTTCCTTCGGTTTTAACGTCTGCAGGGTAAAGAATCAAGGGACATGGAAATAAGGGAAGGGCAAGGGATTTCCCACTTTAACCTGAAAAGTCCGATTTGAATCCAAATATTTCTGGCGGAGTGGACAGGGCAGGGCAGATTTAGGTTTTGTGTATTTGAAAGTGGATTTTCCGGCCTAAAAGCGGTTTCTCGACTTGAACGTTTGTACATCTTTCAAGGGTTCAAGTTTATTTTAAAAAATGAGTATAAAAGGGTTGAGTCCTGCTGTATTTGCCACCAATCACTTCCCAATCCTTTGAATATCCACTTCACTCCAACGAATACTTTTTGTTTGAAACCCAAGCTTCCATTTTTCATATTTTAAATCTCCAAATTTTTATTTTTGAAGTTTCAAAAACCATATTTTTGTATCCCAAAATGAATTCTACTACCCTCATCGCCTTCATCGTTGTATTGACCATCGCCTATGCCTCCGCCGGTGTATTTCGCACAGGTAAATCTCGGCCGCGCATTCAAGTTTTGAATTTCTCAAGTTTTTTGTTATTAAATAATACAAACAATATTTTTCTTGTTTTACAGAAGGAATGAGTCTCACATCGGAGAATTTGGAGGATCCAAAATTCCATCGAACTGCGAGACAATATCCATACGGCGGATATGGTGCGTACCCTGGTTATGGCGGTTATGGAGGATCTAATGCACAAGCTTCCGCAATGGCTTCATCCATGGGCGGTGGATATGGTCCCTACGGTGGTGGTTCCTCTTCGTTGGCTTCCGCAAGTGCAAGTGCCAATGGTCAAGGATATGGGTAAGGGATTTTAGTTGTTTTTTTAATATTTGACTGAAATATTGAAATGTATTAAAATTTTGGACAGAGATTTGAGTTATCTAGCCTTTTTTGTATTACTCTTTTTACGTCGTGCGTTTTTTTGACAATCGCATTAATAATTTACTTGTTTTTTCAGTATTTATGGTTAAGACGGTGTTGACCTGATCGCACGGCGTGTGGCTCAAGAATCGCAACATTTTTTTTGGAATGGAATCTCGTAGTGTTTCAAGTTTGATATATTGGTGCTATTTATGAGTAGAATGGGAATTTGCCTAAAATATAGTAATAGTTTTTGGTTAACACAACATCCATGTTTGTAATAGTAATGTGTATTTTGTATTGGCCTAAGTATTCAATGTTGTAATCATTTATTTCGCTGACTAATATGTTGTAACAATTTCGCAGCATTTTGAAATAAATAAGTTTTCTCGCAAAGCAATTGAAATAGACTTTTAAGTGTACTTTTTGACTGTATATTATGATAACTATTCAATCTAGAAATTTAGTGTTTTTCAAATGTAGTAAAGCCATGGCTAAGATTTATTACAACGTCATTTCTTGTATTGACAGGAAAGAATAGTAAACACATTTTTACAAAATTAGTTGTAGCGATCTGAGATTCCTGGTAAAATGAAAGAAAAGTCACACTAAAATTTCATGAAGAATAAGAAAATAAAGCTACACAAAATTCAGGTGTCCGTCCACCGAATGGAAATGGGTCATGTCAAAATGACTTCAAAATCAAATCCATTACACATTCGTCTCCGCCTTCAATAGTAACGTTGTACGTTCCGTCGACCATATGATCCCTGATAATGATATTCTCCAAGGAATCGTCCACAGGCTGGACACTCATGCTCCGTATTCTTGCAAGAATCCATACAGTACGGCAGCCAAAATAGTGGACAACTGTTGAATACAAATACCAATAAAGTACCAACAATATACCTAAGATTTCTTGTACTTGTACACAAATCAACTTACAAAAACAAACACAAGAACAATGCCACGAGATGTGTGGTTACGTTATTCTTTCGCCGAACTCGGGTCAGGATGTCCGCTTGACAATATTGGCAAATCACACGGCAGGAATCAGGTGCGAATAATGGCGGATTGTTTTGAATCACTACAACTGGAATTGAATCACAAGCAATGAAAAAATCTCCTATCTATAAGGTATAGAATAGTTAGTTTATTTAATAACTAACCTTGAGGATGGATGAATGGCTGCTGTTGCTGATGTTGTTGGCCGTAGTATCCAGGCTGTGGAATCAACGGTTGAGATAATTGAGGATAAGGATGCGGTGATTGGGTGTTCGCATTTATTATGAACCCGGACGGCGGCGGGGCAGAGGCGGCTGTAGCTGGACCCGCGGCGGCTACTGAGTAAGGCGGTGGCACTTCATTGTAAGGAGGATCCAAGGGTGCCTTTTCTTCATTCACTTGAAAGCAATAATAGAATTTGATCAAAATAACGAATAAGATTGAAGATTTACTATATACTACATGTATTATCCATCTCCTTAAACAATATCATAATCTCTTACGTAATTATAACTCGCACCTTATATTATACTTTGTATGGTACTTACTTTTTCAGCTGCAACGGTAACGGTATCAACTTCCGCGTATTTAATCACAAGTTAAATGATAATAAAATGTCAAATTTGCAATAATCCGAGAAGGGTTTGCCTCCGTCCTCCTCGTACTTTCAAAATTTACCAGTTTGAATCACCTCCACATGACGTGCTTGGTTTAACGTGGGATGGGATGCTATGGTGTGTTCGTTTCCTTCATTTACTGCAAAATTCAGTGGAGCAAATGCACCGAATCCTTCCTATGCTATGCTATGCCGCAGCTGCGGCGACTTGCAAAGGCAAAAAAAACTGTGCATACACACATGCGGCTAACGCTAGGGTACGGTACGGTACAAGGTTAAATGCTCTCATCTAATCGAACTTAAACGCAAAGTCAGAATTGTCGTAAAAAAATAAACCGGAATCCATTCCATTGATGTTAAATGGAATATTCGCACAAAGGAGCGGCAGTTCTTTGCTTGGAGTGGCAGAAATACACGAAGGTGTGAAATCCGTCCACCCATTAAAATCAATTTTCTAAATTATATGCGTTTCTGGATGTGTGTGGTGACGGACCAATTTCTAGTCTAGCAATTCGGATTTGCATTTTTCACGGAGAACAAACCTGTTATTATTCATGTATAAAACTTCTTACATGTATAAAATAAATGTAAGACTTCCTATTTGCGAACTACGAGGCCGGAAATGTGAACAAACGCATTTAAATTTGGAAATCACAGACAAAATAATTTTTATTCGAATTCAGTTTTGCTTCGAATCTGATGATGAAACGACTCATTGTTCCCAAATTCGACAAGGGAGTGATGGGCAGTACTCCGGCCATTTGCTCATAATGCACCTTGTGTCCCGCGTCGCATTCCCGAATGTTCGTCCAGCCGCATGCATTCTGAATCCTGGAATGTGGCCCTGGTATCCAGGCACGAGGGCTTCTCCAGCCCTGTACACCCTAAAGGGGAAAAATGCATTGGCACATCAAAATTAGGTTAATTCCGTACAAATTGGCGGAAAGGCTCCAAATTCTAATGAACGTACCGCTTTGGGCACGGAAAATCCCAAAATGAGCTCGGAACACAAATTCCAGGATTCCGTGGAATGTAACAGCATGGATCACACGGAGGACAACAACAACGATCATGACCTCCTGGAGGACAAGTGTGACAACAAAGGTCATGGTGGCAGTGACAATGACCTCGGCAGGGATACACAGGATATGGACAAGGGACATGGACTGGGACAAGGACCTCCTCTCGGACGTAACACACGGGTGGCGGTGGTGGCGGTAAACAAAGACAACAATCGCAACAAAGACCGCATTTACCACAAAAACAATCACACGGTTGAGCCGTACAACATACGTTGCAATAAAGGAAATTGCAATTATTGCAATTGCAGCCCATTTTGAAATTTTGACACGAATGATCGTGGGATTATTAAAATTTTGAATGATAAACGGAGCTCGTGAAATTTTGAACGGTACAATACCGGGAATTTTGATGGGAAAATTTGCAAGTTTTGTAGCAGGGGATTTAACAAGTCGGGTGCGGTTTCCATGCGTTATTTTTGTGGTCCCAAGGAGACAGGGTATCGAAATGTACGGAATAACGAAATTATAGTAGTAAGTGAATATATTCTCCAATGAAAATTAATTGACATCTGTGTATTTTCTGCTCAAATAATACTTAAAATATAAAAAAACTAATCACTTTTGAAGTTGAGTAAATACAAATTTGTAGATTTTAGAGGGAAATTTTCGTGCCAACTTTCCTAGCCACGTCAGCCCATTTCCAAATGCCGAATCTGAAAAACCACCAAGACCAAAAAATTAGCCAGTTCTATTACAAATATAATGGCAAATTTTCAATGTTCAAAATAAGAATATGACTTTACATATGAAATCAAAAATGTTCATTTCCACGTGTATGGTGAGTAGACCCATCGAAATTTCTGCTTGTGGATCTAATTCAGTAGAATTTTGCATTGTTGAATTTAAATCTCCGGTTGGAATTCCACCCCAAATTGTCGAGGGATCCAAATCATCCGTTTCTATCGCATTCTCGCCCGAGCCAGAACCATAACCGGAGCCCGAACCCGGACCAGAAGCAAAATTGCTTGTATTATTTATATTTTCGACATCTGCGTCCTCATTTTCCTCCAAGAAATTGGTGTCTTCGCCGCTTCCACTTCCGCTGCCGCTGCCACACCCACTTCCACGTCCACTTCCACTGGCGTCAAATTCGTCACAATCCCCCGACCCCGACCCTAACCCACTCCCATTCAAGAGGTCAAAGGGAACAAGTTCTGGAGCTGGAGTGGTCGTAGTCACAAGCGCCCGCGTTTGACTGAATTTATCCCACAAATTACAAAAGCAGAAGCAAATTCCATTGTACACACAATCCCCGCCTGCGCGGTAGCCTTTGCGCATACACACCCTTTGGCAAGAGGGCCCTTCGTAGCTTGAATCTGTTCCGCAAGTCACCATGTCCGTCTAGGAAATTTGCATTGGATTAATTAGACAATTTTATATGGTACATAAACCACAATTTCAAACTCAAACTCAGGCACCCACTAAACTTGGATTGTAAGTTTAATAGTGCAATAAATATCCATTTGATTGAACGACGCAAGATTTTCTATTTCCGAGAATTTGCACACCACGAATTTACACCGCGCAAATACAAGTACAAGTGAAAGGTCACCCAATTCATGAAATTCATGACCTCAGGTCAATGCGTTGTCGCATAACGACAGATTGACTTGCTGCGCTGCAGTAATGCCAAGCAAGGTTGTGCGAATGTGTAAAATTGGACAATTAACCTTTCAATTTTTTGTATGTTCATGCGTTTCCTCCATGTCAATCAGTAAATCAGTTAGTTGACCTTTGACCCCGCAACACTTACCAATGGGCAGAAGCACCGGCAGCGAGCTCCCTGAAGTCGGCCGAACGGCTTCCCTGTCAACCTGCATTTGTCCGTGCAAACATATTCCTTCGGATAGAAAAATGACCACCGACTTTCCCGCGTCGATCCCTCAATTCCAGCATGTAAAATTATCTTAATTGAATTACAACTGTTTTAGAAATGCACATATAAATGTACAAAAAAATGCAGTAGTTTACTCACGTCTAACAGGAGGAAGAAGGAAACGGTCTCCAGTCCAAACTCCATCCTTAATTAGATGCGACCAACTGATTTCCATTATAGGTAATGCTTTGGTGTATGAGAGCTGTGGTAATGGGCTAAAAGTAATTAGGGAATTTAAAACGGGACAATATGCTGAAAATACCACCCGTATTCCATGGAACGTAATTCAGCAGAAGTTGACAGTTCATTCAAAAATTTAAATACGTAAGACCATGCAAACGAAGACATACGCAAAGCGCGACGCCACTCGATAATATTTAATTTATTATAATATTCCTATTGCTTTTTGGTAGGTTTGCAGGTAGGTAGCAAATTCGAAATACAAATTTCAACAATTCTTACATCAATTTGAGCAGTGCAGTATTGTAGTAGTAATAAAACAGATGAAGCTCGTTCACTTCAAATCACATTGTAAAATCAAGTACAAACAATTAATTCAAACTACAAACCAGCCAATCTCAAAATCCCTTCATTTCCTTAGCTCCAATATGAGTTTATGAGGCTTCGGAGAAATCACAGTCTTAATAATTAATTCCGTAGAGGGTCTTGGCGTATTCGGGACTAAATGCACCGCGAAAACTTGAAACAAACTTGCAATAAACAAAAACAGTTCATCTCGGGCCAAAGTTTCTGCAGGACAAATCCGTTTCCCAACAGAAAACGGCATGAAGGCTTCTTTCTTTAGTATGGATTTCCCATCCGGAGAAATAAATCTTTCCGGAGTGAAAGTCTCGGGGTCATCCCATACGTCGGGGTCATAGTGGGCAGTGTAAATGTCTGGCATTACGATCGTATCTTTTGGGATGTGGTAGCCGTGGAAATTGATGTCCGTCGTGGCTCGGTGCATGACGGAAATCAGAGGACAAAGGCGGAGGACTTCGTGGATGACCGCCTCTATTTTATTTGTGAATTAATTAGTTATTAGTCCATATACTGTCGTAAGAGTCACGGTGACCTTTAACCTGGCCTACCTGTGTATGGCATAGATGACCTGTCACTCAGGGATGGGAGGCGATTATCCCCTCGTGCAACACTACCAATGACGGAGTCGATTTCTTGTTGCATTTTCCTTTGGTTTTCCTCATTGAGTGCCATGTACAAGAAAATATTTGTGAGCGTTGTACTGGTCGTTTCAGCTCCAGCCGAAAATAAATCGACGAGCACATACAACATCGAATGTTCTGGACATTATAATTATAAAAAATATATCATTTGGAAAAGAATGCTTCCAAGGCGGAAGGGGGCCACGCCCGATGAAAAGAATGAAATAATTTTTTTATTGAAAAATAATTTCTAAATTA
>JAAXYW010003565.1:0-11312 GCA_036851895.1 Orthonychiurus folsomi | reverse complement strand
GACGATTAATGATTATCGATTAAAATCAGTTTATTTGCATGTAAAGTGAAAAACGATTATAATCGTTAATCGAAAAAAGCGATTTAATCGGTTAATCACTTTCACTTGAAACCCCCTAATGACTCCTGGAAATAATTAGTTTCCTCTACGCTTGGCTTTGGCTCTAGTTGAATCGGTACCGACTCCCCTCTACAAAACGGACGAAGAACAACAGCGATAAGGACAAGAAACTAAGGAAGTACATCATTCGGATATTATATGACCGTGTCACTCCTGCCCTTAAAATGAACTCCTTGTCTTGCTCTTCCACTCTGTCATGATCTTAAAAGTTGCGCATGAGAAAACATTTGAGGGAACAAATCGTTTCCACGATTGTTATGGCGGGTGCAATTTGTTTTCAAAATTTTATTTTTCTCCATTACACTACAGGCACAGGCTGAGTACACTGCACTGCATTGGAACTGCGTGTGTTTGCCGTTTTCTCTTGTGATTTCTTCTTCCTTCGGTGCTCCGCGTTCGGGTCGCGCTGAATGTACTTGCTTATACTTATGGTTATATGGCACAGCGTTATGCCCCTCTGCTGTAATCCACACACAGTAAAAGATGAGGAGACAAGGATCTGTGGACGTGGCGAAGTTTAACAATCTTGGGAATGTGCAGAATCTGTCTTGAGCAAAAACTCACTCATGGTGCTACAAAATAAAGTTTGTTGTTAGAGAAATTGGAAATGGTTCCATTTGAAACAATATTGTAAAAAAATCTGGTAATTTCCACTACGTACATTTGGTATGCATTTACTTAATTCTAATTCAACCAAATTGTAATTTGGTTGATACGATTTCTGCGAACTTTTTATATTTTCATAAAGGCCACAAAATGTAAACTTGTAGAACGGCGATAAAATGTATTAGTATTTGGATTCAATAATTCAAATACAATGTCCCACTGGAGCCATGTGATGTGAGTGTACTCTAAGCCTACTAATTTGTAGCATAAATTGAAGTCAAATCACAGTAATACAATCACCTGTATTCCAAGATTTTGCGAGCAATCGGGTGGATATCGACATAGCAAAAAAAATAATAGATCCTAGTCTGCCGACGGCGCTGCGTTTGCAGGCATGCGGCGCGCGGATCCGCCTTTCCCCCCTTAGCCCCGATTATTTTGCAAACGTGAACATTTTCTTTGAAGACGAAATTGGACGGAGAATTGTATAGTTATGCTTTTGCATGACTAACGATCAAGATTTGACACAGACGTCACTTGGGCACGGATCTGGTTCCACAAAAGTGCTGACTGGATGCATGCATGTCCTTACGTGCGTACGTACGACACGACCGACGAGGAAATCATTTCCAGAGTTCCATTTCCTCTAAAAACGGAGACACTGTGCCTAAAACTCCCACGACCCAGACCCTCTCTGTAAGGAAAATCGATCCCAAACCCGAATTATTTTATTCTAGGAAAATGCGATACCCATTTATCAATCAGTCACATCCAAGGTCTGCGGGGAAATCGAAAATCCAAATAATACAGTACTACAAAAATGAAAATCCAACTCGGTACTTGCATTAACTAAATACATGTGTTAAGAATGCTGGGAATTACTTATTCTTTCAACATTGTAAACTGCGGTAGAGCACAAATCCATGTTTACGTGTAATCAAAGCCTGAAGGCTTTAGACAAAAAAATGTATGCTTGACGCTTTAGAAATATATGTAATGTTTCTTGTGATTTGGAGAATTGTCAATGTGTTTATGAGATTATAATGTAGTTTAGGGTTTTATGGTGACAAAGTGACCGTAAACTATAATTAAATGGCAATACTATTGCTAAAAGAATATTTATTATCATCGTAATTGAATCATTGCAATTTCCATATAACGCCTGTAAGTAAATTCTATTGTAATTATAATATCCAGTGACCTACATCGTAGTTCAACTCAAGGCGGGTTTCATGCATTGGGTTTCGAGTCAACTACAGAGGAATTATCAACAAGGCAGAATCAATTGATGGCAATAGAAAATAACGGGAATGGAAAGTATTTGATCCTGCAGCATGAAAAAATTGATCGTTAACATTAATTTATTCCAGCTAGTTCACAAAACAAACCTATTGAATTAATTCTTTCCCAAAAAAAAAGATCCCAAATCAATTCCTCTAGTCCAGCACTCAGCTCAGCCTTCAGCCTCAAGTTTATTGAATTTTCTTTCCTCCTTTTCATCCAGGAGCCATTAAAGCAGGGGCCATGGCCATGGCTACCCAACAGTACAAACGCATGTCCTTTGTATCAGGCGCAAATTGATTCCGAACCCCCATATCCACTTGGGTATAATACGATATTTTTTGCCAGATTTTCAATTGAGTCTCCGATTGTATTACCCACAAAGATTGGAAATTGAAATCCTTTGGAGTCCAGCCCAGGAATGGCCCAGGGAGCAAACGAGTCGCGTTCGTCCGTACGTATGCGTTTGTGCGGATGGCAGCCAAACTGGGGTGAATTCAGTGAATGAAGTAAAAGTAAAAAGTCTTCGTCTGCTGAACTACATAGCATTCATTCTGCTTCTCCTTCATTCGGAAGTCGAAAGTCCCCTTGGAATTAATGTAATCTATAGACATGCTATGCTGGTTGAATCCAATGGAAAGTATAAGTAAGCCTAAGCATTATTCCACCCCAAGCTGGCCGGCCATGTCGTACGTACTACGTACGTACGGATACGTATAAAAAGTTGAGTAAGTGATTTCGGACTCAGTAATGGGAACTGGATTGGATTGGACATGATGAAAAATACACTTCTTCCTCCAATTCCCTGTAAAAAAATGGACGAGGGATGAGGAGGCAGGAAGGAAAACTTAAGTCAGTTAAAGGAATAGGAGGACACAAACCGCAGACAAGTGTGGGATAGGATACCGTACGGGGAATGTCAAGTGCTCCGTAATAATAATAAAAGAGTAGATTACTAGATTCCATTCGATTCTCAATTTTTTCTCCTTTTCTTTAATTCGTGGGTGATGTAGTGTCTCTCTAGGTTAAGAGCAGCCCTTCCAATGTATGTACAAGCAAAAAACTTTGGATTTAATTTCTACGCTAGATGCCAAGTCAGAAATTGATATTTAGGTGATTTAGGGCTAGTAATTTCTAGTTACTTGTTGTAGATCTCCTGCACGAAACAAAACACAGTGTATGTGTTTAAATAACAAGGAACAGAATCCGTCATTTACTAACAAAGATGGCCAAAATCCCAATGTCATTACGATATTTTCTGAGGCACATTTGTATTTCCCACAGTAAGTGGGCGAAATGATTCCATTCTCGAGCAGTCAGTTCCCCAAGTGATGTTTTTGGGCTAGCGGCCATTCCGGGATTCCCTTGTTGAAATATCGAAAAGGAAAATACAATAATATCCGACCCAGAGTATTTCTGAGTTTCCGGCGACGGGGATGGGCAGACACACAGGCCGGCGGGCGGGGATGACTGAGAGCTAACGACGTCAGGGCGCGGGCGGGCGGGCGCGTCGGCCGTTGCCATAGCAACACAGCCCAGCCCAGCTCCTATTCTCGAGGTGATAGATTGGAAGACTAATCTTTGAGCGGAAATGATTAGGTGATAAATGGTTGATTCCATTCTCGAGCAGTCAGTTCCCCAAGTGATGTTTTTGGGCTAGCGGCCATTCCGGGATTCCCTTGTTGAAATATCGAAAAGGAAAATACAATAATATCCGACCCACAGTATTTCTGAGTTTCCGGCGACGGGGATGGGCAGGACACACACACAGGCCGGCGGGCGGAGATGACTAGAGCTAACGACGTCAGGGCGCGGGCGGGCGGGCGCGTCGGCCGTTGCCATTTCTCCAGTTCAAAGCAACACAGCCCAAGCCCAGCTCCTATTCTCGAGGTGATAGATTGGAAGACTAATCTTTGAGCGGAAATGATTAGGTGATAAATGGGTGGACGGGAGAAGTGAAATATGAAATGGTGTGGTTGGAGAAAGGGAAGCAACAAAAACGAAATGTGGATCTGTTGTGATGTGGTTATGACTTTGGAGGGACACAATAGTCCACCGGCGATTCAATTATATTTACGGCAGTGGCTGGAATACTAGGAAACTCATCCAAATCATGAGCAACTCGTAATTTCGGAGAGGAAGTGGGGAATAAATAAAAGTCTCGACCGTCCGTCCGTCCTATGGTCTCAAATTTTGCTACATTTGTTGTGGTTATGACTTCGGAGGGACACAATAGTCCACCGGCGATTCAATTATATTTACGGCAGTGGCTGGAATACTAGGAAACTCCTCCAAATCATGAGCAACTCGTAATTTCGGAGAGGAAGTGGGGAATAAATAAAAGTCTCGACCGTCCGTCCGTCCTATGGTCTCAAATTTTGCTACATTTGCCGTCGTAGACTGTATCGGTCCACTCCAGGACATCTTCATTTTCTTATAAAAATTGCTAAAAATGATTCTATAATTCTAAAATGATAAAGTGTACATTGTTCTTCATTATGTGTTATTTTATTTAAGAAAATTATGCAACGCACAGAGCTGGAAGCCAGTCAAAATATTTCTTGTTTAATGTCTACGTGGAAACACAAAAACAAGATTTTGCATTTGAACGTCTCGCACTAAAAAAGCGCACGATGCTGTACTTTCAATTTAAAAAACATTGTTCAAAAAATCCAATCCATTAATCTCTCACAAGAAAGCTGCAGCAGAGCACATCCTACAGTTATACCACAGCCACCTACCTAGTACCTGCCTTACCTCCATCTCCCTCCCCATTTCCCATTAATGCTGAAAATTACAGATTGAAGCCAAAGAAATAAATAAAGCCTTCCAGATCCCATCAGGTACGACGGTACGGGTAATACGAAGAGGAGTCAGTCGAAGATGTAAGACAGAGATACGAGACTAGCCGGGTTCAAGAGGAAAGCCATGCATCCACTTTCCGTGTTCTTCCGTCTTTTCTTGGAGAAGTCAGTCAGTCGTTCGTCCATTTCTTCTTTGGACTCGAGGAGGACGAGGACAGAACTGAAATTGATTGTTTTCTGCTTCCACTCCTTTTCTAACGCTTTTCGATTTCAATCTAAGTTGGGTTGAGGCCGTGACGCCACTTCCAGTTGGTCTCATCCCTTTTTCCTGCCGTGCCGTTCGTGTTCTTGACGCCGAGGCCGTAAGGAACGAACAAGACGAAAATGCTTTCAAAGGAAAGGAACCACTGCTGAACGGAGAGATGTAGCACTGTATTCACATTCGCACATCCAACGATCGATGTGCACTTTACAGTTGTCACCTTTGAAGAATGACCAGAAAAGATGTACTACTTCTCCTGTACTACTTCAACTATTGTCTGAACCAAAAGGGAGGAATGAGGATTCGGCGGGGTGAATTTCTTTCCGAGAATTTCTTTCCCTTGTCAGATTCAGATGACTCAATTCGATACGATATAAAATTTTGAAATGTGGGAACTTTCTTGCTGGACTGATGTAAGGGTAAATGGTTAGGGAGGAAAATGTATCAAGGTATTTGATCTTTTTTATATTTGACATCATTTCAAATTGAAATTGAATCTTCCGGCTGGCGTTTGTCATAAGAAATGAATAGCGCAGTTTCAATGTCCGAGCTTGCGTTCATACAATTGATTTTCTTAGAATTTGGGTATTCGGTGACCTGTTATGCTTCTCACATCAAATATGAATGATCTACTTTAACCAATCTAATATTTAAATTTAATTTGAAAAATATATGTGGAATTAAACAATACAGACCATACATACATGCAATTTAGCATACAGTGCAGATTAATGATTGACTCACGACATGACTTACACGGCTTTTGGGCAAACCTAAACAAAAGTACTTCAATCGGCAAACCTGCAAATATTAATTTTTAATTTTTTCAAATTTGGATTTGTTTCATTTGCTTTGAATTGTCCCAGACTGCTTTGGTTTCATAGTATAACGAAATGTATCAAATCCCGCCATCCCGCCTTTCGCAACGTCTGGCTCAATGTCGTGCAAAACAGCGCCGGCAGCGGAGCTAATTTACCTGAAGACATTCCCCTACTCCAAAGAAACCCATAAGTCCCGGCTTAGCATCAAGCCTAGAATTAAAAAGGAAATAAATCTTTTTCCTTCCCGCTTACAAATTGCCTTGTTGAAGTCATTATTTTCCCCCACAAATAATGAAGATCGTCAAAAGCAGATCCCGACGGAGAAAATCCCCCTTCTCCTTGAACATATTTTCCATTAGCATTTACGATCTTTAAATTCCGTCCTTTTCCNCCTTCCCGCTTACAAATTGCCTTGTTGAAGTCATTATTTTCCCCCACAAATAATGAAGATCGTCAAAAGCAGATCCCGACGGAGAAAATCCCCCTTCTCCTTGAACATATTTTCCATTAGCATTTACGATCTTTAAATTCCGTCCTTTTCCGACATCACAAAGCTTCGTATTTTGTGTGGGCTTAATCCTATCCTACTAAGGAACGGAATCAGCCTTACAACGCAGCTTACGTGCGTACTGCACGGCGGCATCTCATCTTTTCATCCCAAACCGAGAGCCGTGATTCGCCATTCGAGAAGATGAAGACGAGAGGTAAAAATACATAAATCTAATACATAGAAGTACACTGTGTACACTATGCGTTTACTATGTATGTACAAGCTGCGCAGTACTAAAAAACAGAACATTATTTTATATCCACCTCGGAATCTGAGATATTGTTTTATTTACACTCATGAATAAATATTGGCCACTGGACCGGACTCGTCTATGATAAATGGGTAGGACATGAGTACTAGCTTCAGCTGCATGCATGACTGCGTATTCCAACCACGGACCCACATGGACTTGGACCGTGGTGGATTTGAAATGAAGTTCCAAAAATCAAAGGGGCCCCTTGTTCTATACGACGTATACGTACGTGGACCGGGGAATGAAAGGAATCCACGAATCCAGGAAGGAAGGAGGAGGGTGTTGGCACCCGCTCTCTTGGATGCGGAAGTTCATTTTAAGAAACCAAAGGTTTAAATGTGAGAAACGTGATCCGCATTTTGAAGGTGAGGGATCCTATAAGCCGGGGCCACGGCTCGACTTCAGCACAGGAGAAAGTTTCGTCTTGACTCTTTGATTTTCTTCATTCAGAATCCGCGGTCCGCTCCAGCCTTTTCCCTTCTATTTCTCCTTTCGATAACTTGAAACTTTTGTTTGCTTCGTATAGTGGGGGAGAAGTCAATGGACGGAAGGGATGGGGCAGCTGAAAAGGTTCTAACATGAAATGACTTACTTTTTCAATAACATAGAAATTGCAACGCAATTTGTTGGGGAATTGATAAGGGAAGGGATCAGATGTGATATTGTATTGCATTGAATCTAGTCATTTGACGGGATCCAGTGCTTGAAAATATGAGAAACTCCAAATTCAAAACAAATTATCCGACATTCAGCATTTAAACAATTGGTGTTATCGAGATAAGATTAGTCACACATCGGCCTACTAATATTTTTAGGGAATATAAATCAAAGCTGAATCTAGCCCGAGTGGCAAATATGAAAATTCAAAGAATCAAGCAATACAGCATACAAGCACATCTGTTAACCTCCATTAGTGTTTTGTTGCAAAATTATAAACAATCCAAACGGCGTTTTCTCCTTATTACAAAGTCCATTGCACATGGGGACTTCATATTTGATCAATTCCATTGAATTAGGTTTACAAGATCCAACTACATTATTCTTGTGTTATCAGACATAATTTGGTGAGCAACTGGTCACATATCGGCCTAATAATATTTTTAGGGAATATAAATGAAAGCTGAATCTAGCCCTGGTGGCAAATACGAAAATTCAAACAATCAACCAGAAAAGCCAAATCGAACGAATCGAACCTGCTGAACTCCCTGAGTTTTGTTGCAAATTTATAAACAATCCAAACGGCGTTTCCTCCTTATTACAAAGTCCATTGCACATGGGGACTTCATATTTGATCAATTCCATTGAATTAGCTTTACAAGATCCAACTACATTATTCTTGTGTTATCAGACATAATTTGGTGAGCAAATGGATGGCCTGTTGCACCACATGCTCTCACAAGAGACTGTCATACCATTAAATTCCTGTAAAATATTAAATGGGAAGCATTTCTGACTACCTCCGATTTATTTATGTACCGTTCCGCTGCGCAATGCAATGGAATGTACAGCTTTTGGCATGACATGGTACTCGCAGTGATACAAATATTTGCTTCGTTGTGCCATGACTGGAATGACAAGTAGTCAAGGCTGGAGGATTCAAAACCCTCGTGCGGAATTGCACCCTGCTGTGCCAAATGCCATGCCGTGTAACTGTTGAGTTTTCCTTACACGGCACGGGAAAGGGGACTTCCCGCCAAGAGAATGACTCCGAATCACGGCTTCAGTTTAATTTGTTCAATACATAAACCAGGAACGTGCGGAAGGACAAATTCTCATGAATTTATGCAAATTTTACCAGCTTGTGTTGTGTACGACTACGACTACGGCTCGACGGTGCGCGATGGGGTGCGGTGTTTTGTAGCAATAGCAAACACCGGGTTATTCCGGCGTAGGTTCTGCTTAGTGCCTTGATTTTAGGATGAGGACGAATTTTAATTTACAATTTAAAACTTAAACGTGGGTGTACGTATAGTGTGTCACGTGGAACAAATCACTTGTCGTGTGTTGATCCGTCAGCTAAATGATGGTTTTTCTCTTTTTATATTGTGTGGTGTGAACAACAAAAATCGGGAAAGCATTACGCAACTTTTTTTTTCCTTAAACCAGCACTAAACACATTATTAATTGAGTAGTAGAAGTTGTGTTATGAGAATCCCATTACAATGCAACTTTGGACTGGGTCTCTAACTTGAAATTGATTAGGGTGGATTTATTCTCCATTTAAAATATTTAAATCCAACAGAGTAATTCATTTGAAAAATTAAAGTTAGATAAAAGCGACGGGAGGGAAGATGCCAATTGGAAGTATAAATTATAACAATTGCTAATTTTTAAGTTTTACGCCATGCAAAAATTGAAAAATTCAAGAATGCTCAACCATCTGAACTTCAGCTTGAAGTCCGGTTGGTACAATTAAATAAAGGTAACACATCCAAAAACAAGAGAGGAAAATATTAGTAATCCAATAGTCAATTTCCCAATGCCCAAAATATTTTCAGACAAAAAAGATTACATTCCAATTTCATATTCCTTTGCATCCGATCCGACCCACCCTCCCATTTCCTAGTCATCATTTCCACCTTCCATTGTCTTTCCTTTTCTTCCATTGGATTAGTAGATTTCTACATTTCTACATCTCTACATTTCCCCGAACGAACTTTCATTTTTCCTTCTGCCTGAACAGAGTCAGTGAGTCGTCCTCTCCCTCTTTGCTCCGCGTGAGAAAATCTCTTCGAATTCAACTACAGCAAATGGGATTGCCATTTGCCGGGCCGTGCGGTGCCGGGTTGGTGCCGCCTGCCTGCCAACGTGTAGTAAAATCCTTTTGCCAGCGCCAGCCAAAGCCAAGCCGTGAAGAAATGACTTTGTCAATTCGATTTTCCAGTTTGCAAACTTTAAGCTGTAAATCATAAATTGGATAGCTCTTGGCCACACGATTAACTCTTCTATAAATTCATAGGATCCAAGAGCGCATCTCTTTTCCCATCCATACTACTATGCATGTTATATGTAAAAGGGGGAAAGGAAATGGAACGAGAGATGAGACGAATGCATGGCTGATCGATATTTGGCAACCAAATTACTCTTCGTCATTCCAGATTCAGATTCAACCCAGTCCAATGCAAATGCAATGCCTTGACTCCATGTACGTATGTGTTTTACGTTACGTGCCAGGCCATGACCCATCAAAGTAACAGAGGAGGCGTGGAGGTAGACTGACAGAGGTTAAACTTGCTAAATACATATTAATTATTCCGGGATGCTTCAAAGCAAATTTGTACTCCACGGAACTCTCCCGCCCAAAGTTCAAAGGAATTAAAAATCCTACCCTCCCTATCTCATCGTCCCGGGCGGGCGCGGGCCCATCGCGTTCACGTCACGTCGTACCGTACGTCCGCCTTTGAAACCTGAGGAGCCGAGGCGAGGGGGGTTGCCTTGACGGGTAAGGGTATTGCATCGCGGCCCTATTAAAAGGGAGAAATCATATGCTTATGTATAAATATGATAACGAGACTCGGTGAAGGTAAACGAGGGAACGGGAAATGTTGTGATGTGATTGGCTGGATCTGGAATTTTGCAATTTCTCTCGACTCATCTGTCATGAAATAGCAATCAGGGCCTGCCTGGCTGTGCTTTGGTGTAGTGTAGTGTACAGTAGCGCCGGATTGAATATTCTTCTGAACTTTCTACAACAGTAACGCGTATTGAGGACGCGACGAGATAGTGGATGATCAGGTGGAATTTCAATTTTTGAAATGAATTGAATGGTAGGATGCAGAAGCCAATGTATTGGGTTGTAGGATGGATGAATTTGCAATAAACATGACCTGGAGTAGAAATTATGAATTTTGTTTTAAAGGTCGATTGTTTCACGCTGTCAGTTTATTCGCAAATTTTTGGAAAATAGTATGAGTGCGTTTTGCATACAAAATGTTTCTGTCTGTCTTCCTTTTACTTTTAGCACTCATTTCGACAAAGCTAAAAAAATCCTCTCATTAAGCGTCGACCAAAAACTAATACATGTGCATATTTATGCTAGTAGAATACAAGTTCGGTTTTTTGGATTTAAGACCAAAGGTGTAAATTAGTAAATGAGTTAAGTTTACAAGCACAGGTGTATACTATAAAACTGTACACTACACTTTGTATCCTAAACCAATTTGTTTCCAGAGATCATAACTCCAAATCGGAAACCTTAAAAAGGCACCTCTCTTCCACAGTACTGTACATGTGCAGGGCAGTAGATGTCCGCCAATCACAACTCCTGTGCTGTGGCCATTCCGCCAGCAATAAAATCAGTGGCGGAAATATAAATTTCCTGTCAAGACAATTGTTTTGTTGCTATTCCAAACCTGTGGACCCCAACCCAACCAAAGTTTTACACTTGGTTTTATTAGCGTGATTTCTTTTTCGCATGTTGAGTCAGGCGTTAAACTTGGGCTTGTTTAAACACGAAACGAAGGGTGGACAGGGCAGTCTGGCCGTGTGTGTGGGTTAATTTGGCTACCCGGGTGAGCGAAATTGACACGCAACAAAGCAGCCTAGCCTTCCATTTGCTCGGCTGTCAGATCTGGAAACCCATGGAACTGGAGACAGCTTGATTAGGGTGCGAGGT
>JAAXYW010003564.1:0-11314 GCA_036851895.1 Orthonychiurus folsomi | reverse complement strand
GCCGCGACTATTTCCATACTTAAGTCGTCAGGCACTCTGCTGAATCCGAGGTCTCCCAGTCTGATTGCAATTTGACAATTCCTTTGTTCACAAGAACTCCAAAATCCTGTTGTCGAAGGAATGGACGGAAGATTGCTGCCAGGAGATCTTTTGCAGTAAGCGCTGAATCCATCTGCGTAACTGTTGCAAGTAGAACTACCTCCTACAGCTAATAAATCGTCTTCTGTCTCAATTATAATATCATGTGCAAAACAATGTGCTCGAAAAATCAAATTGACAATTAGAACAGCCCAGTATAAATGTTTAAATAATACGAAAATTGGCCTGATGAAATACATTACAGCTATTCACGTTAAATCCAAATAAAGCACAAGGTGAACATGACTATACTACAAGCTAAATCAGAGATTGCGCAAATTAAATACAGTTTATTCTCTCGCGAACGTGCGTAGGCAAGTTTTATCAGCAGAGAATTCTAGATTAATGAATTCCCGCTCCTATCTCTCTGAGCAAATTGCTAAATCTCGATCACGGTGTTTTGAGGTGCACTTGCACTGCACAGCAGATTTAAGCCATAGGTGACATGAACGTTCATGTCACCTGGTCAACTAGGTATGTCACTTCTGGTATAAATTTGGCACTTAGAAAACTCTCGTTTTTATTGAATATCTGAAATGATTCCACGACAAAGTTAAGCAAGATATGAATACACGTCCTTTTGGCCTTCTTGCCGTTCCATGTAGTCTTTTTGGATGAGTATATCAATGCATTTCTAAACGAAAATATGAAAATTAAGATAATAATAATAAAGTAAAAAATGACCAAGACTTACCTTAATGGAGGGTACAGTAGCTCTGAATTGGTTACTCATTTGTCTCATCACTTCTGCTACCAGTTCTTGATGGCCGATTGTTTTTCGCATTTTCATGATACGAACAATTGCTGCTTGAATGAGTAAATCCCGACCTTCCTGTACAGCTTTATCGGTTTTGTCAACCTCCTTTTTTGCACCATTCTTTAGTGGGCCGTTAATTTTGACTCTGGATTTGTTATTCTTATAATCCTTGTTCAGTTTAATTAGCGAGTCTGCATCGACCTCACCATCGCATTTACATAGATTAAATCTCACAAGACTGTCAAGCACCTGTAAAATCTTACATTTAGAGAAACAAGATTTCAAATTCCTTACGTTTTTTAAAACCTGTTTGAGAACATTCGGGTCCAATTTTGTATTCTCTCGAATTTCACCAAACTGATACGCATCGTTAGAATTAAACAAAAGAAGAGCAGCGATTTGGTATACTGAAGCTTGGATATGAAGTTTTCCTTCGGATCGGTTGTAGGTTATCTCTCCCGTTGAACGACTGTACAACCAACTTAATTTCCGTCCATTGTGCTTGGCAGTGTAAAATTTATAAAATGCTTGAATTTGGGGCTCAAGCTAGAGAAAAGTAAGAGTCGGTAAGTGGAAAGCAAATAGAAATACAAAAAACAAGTGAGCGCTTTACTTCGACTGGCGGTGTAAATTCATTCCCACAGTGAGAAAAGGGCCATGATCCTGTGGACAATACCAGGATTTGAAAATCCAAAGGCAACCTTGGATCTTGTTGAAATTGCCCCGATTTTTTAAACTCGTCTTGTAATTCTCGTGACAAATTCACATCCTTAAATTTTTAAATTAGAAGTTTAATAAAATGCTGATACCGGCGGAGCGCTGAAACAATTATCGCGCTGCATAACTTTCGGAACATTATTATTTACCTGATACATTCGCTGTAGCTTCGATGTGTACTCAAAACCGCACAGGTGCTTCAGTTTAGCAATCATTGCGGATTCAGCATCATCACTTGCAGATAATTGTTGTGTCAATCTATTTGCCAGCTTAACTGAATAGTATTTTTGGAATGCATCTTTGTCTTGCAAGAATTTGAAAATTGTCATCTAGTTCAATAATTTAACTATTATTATTTAAATGTTGATGTAAACATTTGCAGACATAAGACAAACCACGCCATTCTGCCGGTCTTCAACTTCCTGTTCATTCAAGGTTTTATTGGACTTTTTCAAAAGTAGATCACAGTAACGGGCCAATAATTCCGCCGATTTGAACTTTGACTGGTTCTCGTCTCTAAAATAGTTTGGAGGCCGTTATAGTCTCTGGCTGATTTTTAATTTGTGTGCACAACTGCGACTTACAGCCCCCAATCATTTTTATTTACAAAGTCTTCACATGCTCTGTCCAAACCAGCTTTGAACACCGGATCAGCATTGAAGCATTCATCGACCAACGCTGTGAATTTTCGATAAACATTCAAAATCGAATTGACAAACGAATTGGGATCCTGCAACACAAAATTATGATTCTGAAGCCTTTGAGCCATAAGTCAATACAGCTTAGCGCTATTATTAACTTACAGAAACAGAACTACCCAACATTGCAAGTACAGTATTTCCTACGGAAGCCACATAAACCCGAAACACTTCTCCCATTTCTCCCAGAGCACCATCCAATTTTCTGACCAGGGAATACGTCCTGAAAATCTCCTCAAATTTTTCAGCTTCAAGAAGGTCCTTGAATTCAAGGTAAATCACATCCAAATTCTTCCGAATCAAAGTTTCTTGGATTTCCAGCTTTTGTCTTCCGAAACTACTGGGGTGAAGGTATTTTTCTGCTCGGACTTCTTCATCCAAAAGCCGTTGTTCGACCTGAAGTAACGATGTTTGTAAATTTCTTGGAAATGTAAAAAAAATATACCGAACCTGTTTGATGAAATCCAGCACAGTGTTTTCGTTGTCAGTCAAGTAGTCATGGGATTCCTTCAAGTAATATTCCCGAAGATTTTGCATGTAGTTTACCTCAAAATACCTTTGATAAGTTCCAAGAGCAATGGGGAGACCTGTGCTCAGATCACCTGGAATATTCAGGTCGTTGTGTGGGTTTTCGCCAGAAATGGGCTCTCCGCGGTCACTCAAGCCTGAGAAATACAGAAGTTAAAACAGAATTGCATTTATTAAAGGAATCAGAAAATTAGCACAAGAACTACCAATTGCAACAAAGGAATTGACAATGCTTTTAACAGTTGAAGCATTAATAGCTTCACCATTTCTCTCATTGTCTATTAACTTGAGAACTCCGGTAGTCAGCTTTGGAATGAGGTAACCAAAGGTTAATTAAATTGCTTTCAAAATATAAAGTTTCATAAATATAGTGCATATATTTTTACGTTTTGGCGAGTGGTCTCGAAGACAGTTTCCTTCCAAATGTCCAATGCCAACTGGAAAATCTGTAATACGTTGGGTTTTGCAGCCTCGGAGTTTTGTCGAACAAAATGACTGCCAAAATGCACAGTAAGAAAATCTTCAAAAAAAATTTGGACGAATAGACTGCCTCACCGATTCAAATAGCTAAAAATTCCATTGATAACTTTGGCAGTAAATGTAAATTGCTTCCACTCCTCTGCATAAAACGTCAACAAGCTTTCATCTACTTTACCAGAGCATTCCTACAAGAGGATATTATTTAAGTAACAAAATGCAATTTAATTTGTGCAGGAGTTTAACCTCTTCGAGTTGTTCCATATTTTCTTTAAGCCATTCCCTGAGCTTTTCGTATAAATCTTGGCCGACAAACACATTCGAACTGTCGTCGTTCAAAACTCCATTTTGAAGTCGATTTGCAGATCGACTAACTGCAACGTTTTCTCTCAGCTGCGCATTTGTTCCGTGTCGGGCACAATAATCGTACACTATTCTGTGGAGCAAAACATTTAACTTAAAACTGCACGTCTGTTTTAAAACAGTATTTACGTGTAAAGTTCCACAAATCGAGTTTTTGACATGGGCTCTCTGGTCTGTACAGAATGAATTCCATCGCTTAAATGTTTCCAATATTCTTCCAATTGAGCAAGACGGTCACTTTTGGCACGCTTTGCATTGTTCTTGCTTTTTTGCCACCATACCATTTTGTTTCTTCAAGATTGTAATTTCGTAGAAGTAAATTTAGAAAGTTTGACTGACGACTAGCATTGCCTTTTGGTTTGTCGGAAAATTTGGTGAAATGAATGGGCAGTTGTAGTTTATATTGACTCCAAGCAAAAGTTAGAAGTTTCGAATTGCTGTTGTTGGCGAGGTAACGTATCCCTGCTAAATATAAGAGCTGACGCCACTATACTATTTTGCATTTGTGCTACTTTTGCATTTGGCTGAATTATCTATCGGTTTCAGTGTTGACTTAAGAAATTAGTCTTTTCTACTTTTTACGACTCTGATTAACTTTGCCGTCTCTAAAAATGGAAATTACCCACCAAGCATGTGCGAAAAGCTTAGTGACCAAATCTAATTATGTTAATTGAGTGATTTCAATAGGCAAATTTAATTGTAAAAAAAACTACAATTTAAATCTCACTAGTCGCACAACAAATGACAAAGGAAAGAATTTTTTGTATTACATAAAGTGACAGCGAATCGCCACCCCACACAGACACGATAGCTTGTACCGCAGAAGCCTGCGAAATCTTTGTGCACCAATTTTAAATGTCATTTTCCAATCTCCGTACGTTGTACTTTCGATTCGGTTGAGTTTGTGCAGTGTGGGAAAATAGCCAAGCTGCTGCTGGCTAGAAAGTTCGAGTTTTTGTAAATAAATGATGCAATTATAAACGTAATAACATTATACATATTTTCCAAGACACATCAATTGGTGGAGTTTTACCAGAAGATCAAAGGCTCAACTGCAACACCAACTGTCCCAGAGAGAACAGAGTCAGAGCCAGACCAGCATCGCAGCCTTCCGGGTAAGACCCAACACATCTTTTGAAATCTTTGACAAACAAAATCTAATCTGAGACACAGACTGTTGAAGCTTTATTACCAAGTCTTGACATATAATTGGTAATCCTTACGCCGGATTTATACTTTTAACTTTAACTCCTAACTTTAACTTCACTTTCCTCACTTTCACTTTCACTCCAAAAGTTGACCCCCCTTCAACATTTGAAAGTGAAGTTAAAGTTAAGTGTAAATGAGAAAAAGTTAAAAATTTAACGAAAAGTTACGAAAGTGAGGAGTTAAAGTGAAGTATAAATCCGGCGTTACCTCGCCTCTTGGCGAATTATTGGAGCGGCTGCATGCTATGCAGCAGCTCCTTATACCATTTGTACAATGTATGGTGGCGTCGTCGTGCGACGCTAGCCTTTTTGTTTTTGGTCAGATCCGCTTGAAACTTGGTATTTGAGGTCCTTAGGACGTAGCTCCCATCGAGTTCGTTGGCCAGCAAGATTGGTCAAGTGGTTGGCGTTGAAGACATTATAAATCAATGTAGTGTGCAGCGGTATTTAAATGGGTTTTGTTGGAAGCGGATGGGTTTCTATTGCAGCAGTTCAAATGCTTTTGCTTCCTACTCCGGTTTTTTTCAGAGACAATTTTTACTATGGAAAGTGCCATGCCACACTGGGTTGTGTACGGCTGCACAACAAGTTAACGTTTGCTTGACAACGAAAGGCTGCATGAGGTTATATGTGCGTGCGATTGCGATTAGTGTAATTTTGAAATGAAATCCACGAGCAGTTGCAGGCATTACAATGAAATGGAGTCACATTAATCTGAATGAGCATCCTGCATTGAATATTGCTGGAAACATGTCGAGAAATTAAAAATACTCTTTACATTTTATTTTACTGCATTGTGTTTCACTGTGGAACGCTTCCGCAGAATTGTATGAGATGAGGTTGTTTGTAACATTTGAATCCATGGCAACCGAATACCAAGTGAGATTTTGTGCCGGATTTTTGTAATTTTAACTTTGATGTTGGAGAATGTGTGAGATAAGTCTGCAAGACAGTCATGCACATACCAAAGCCGAATGTTTAACTATGTGCGGGTGTGTGCGGTTCTAACCTAATCCAATTAATTTAACCAATTTAGAAGGTTGTTACCTTAAAATTTTCAGGAGAACAGCGTGTATTTGTACGGTGTTTGGTTACAAGTTGACCTGACCTTTGAGTTGCTGCGTGTGCATTTGCTAAAATGGAAGAGAAGCTTAGCATGTGACCTGTCATTGTTCTCAGGAGGAGAGATTTTCTTGACGTGACAAGTTGAACTGACCTTTGACCTCAGAGTTAGGGAATTCACCTTTGCTAAGGCAGAAACGAAGCATGGCATGTGACGAATCATTATTCTTAGGGCGTTGCGCCAACAACTTATTTTGAGGTCATTAGTTGATCTCACCTTTGACCTTAGTGTTAAAGTATTTAACTTGAAATTCGAAAATGGATGAGTGGGGAGATCATGCAGGTTGTGTGGCGGGATATCATTAAGGTTGTGTGGCGGGATATCATTGAGGTTGTGCGGCGGGATATGATGGAGGTTATGTGGCGGAATATCTTGGATGAGGTTGTGTGGCTGGATATCAAGGAGGTTATGTGGTGGGATATCATGAGGTTATGTGGTGGGACATGGAGGTTATGTGGCGGGATGTCATGGAGATTGTTTGGCGGGATTTAATGAAAGTTGTGATGGGAATTTGGTGAAGGCGGTGAGGTCAGGATTTGAAGAAGGCGGTGAGGTCAGGATTTGAAAAAGGCGATGAGGTCGTGATGTGATGAGGACGGTGAGGTCGAGATTTGATGAGGGCGGTGAGATCGGGATTTGATGAAGGGTGTGTGTGGTTCATGTGCATTGCGTGGCAGCCGCTCTTTCGGATCTCTGCTTGCAGAGTTTATTACATTCTATGTCTTTATCGTTCGTAGATCATTGCGTGTTGAATTTGATTTTCTGCAATGTATTTCACAATTTCAGAATAATAGTGCTCTTATGGACAATTACCACGACCAACCTCCTGATTTTCAACAAGGAGCTTCCAGACAGCCAAGACAGACTCAGCAATATTACGGACGTCCGAGAGGAAGACGGCGTGGTAATAACGGGTATGCTGGGTACACGAGTCAGCACGGCAATAATACAAATTATCACCATCAGCGGAACGCTGTCCTTGGTCGCCAATTGAATGGCACAACATATTACCATCAGCAATATGAAAATTATGGAAATAGCCATGGCGGAAGTAGTAGTGGTCACGAAGAATACAATAACAGTGACTGCAGTTCAAGCTACTACCAGCAGCACCAATACCAGCAGCCCAATGAATTTGAAAGTCATTATTCTCCCCAGCTAGAAGCGGCCCAACCTGAATATTGTCAAAATCTATCGAGCGAGTATTACCCTTATTCAACAGATAGAAACGGGGAAGCTGGTCAATTTAAAGGAAATCGGAAGGGCGATAACAGTGGCCTGTCGTCCACATCTTGGAGAAATGACAATTTTGAAGGTATGGGTAATTTCAACCCAGAGGACTTCGCCGGCGCCAGCGCCCTAGTTTCAAGCACAAATTCCAACTCTGGAGACAACCACAAAACCGTCAGTAGTGCTAGCAGTACTAGAAGTAGGAAATCAAAACTGGTCCTCAAGGAGCCATCTGCAGCACCAAAGGAGTTTGAAAATCAGAGAGATTTGTTAACAGATCAACTTAGCCGAAATAATTATGAATGTATGGTCTGCTGTGCTAAAGTCTTCCGACGAGAAAGAATCTGGAGTTGTGGAAATTGCTTCAACATCTTTCATCTGGCTTGCATTAAAAAGTGGGTCAACTCTTCTGCCATTGGTAAGCTATTTCATTGAATATTTTAAGCCTAGCCTGCTGTCTAATTTAAAATTGTTCTTTGTAAATTACAGATGGAAGCTGGAGATGTCCCGGGTGTCAAAATGTTGTGGACGTTTTCCCTGAAAACTACGTTTGTTTTTGTGGCAAAACTCCCAACCCACCAGTAAATCACGATGTCCCACACTCCTGTAATCTTGTTTGTGGGAAGGTGAAGTCCGGCGGACCAGATTGCACTCATTCCTGTAGCCTTCAATGTCATCCAGGGCCTTGCCCACCTTGTACGGATTTGATTTCGAGGTATATAGTATTTGGGAATGATGAGTCTAATAAATAAAATTAACATTACTGTGCCGTTTTTCTAGAAAATGTGAATGTGGAAAGACATCTGCGTTTGTTCAATGCAGCAGTAAGTCCGCGTTTGTTTGTGGATCTCCGTGCGAAAAGCCTCTGAATTGTGAGGTGCATTTTTGTACAGCTAACTGCCATCCTGGACCTTGTATTAATTGTAAAGAGAAGATATCATTGGGTAAGAGTCTTTAAACTTTCAGTTATCCTCGACGATATAAGACTACATGACTTAATTGGTTTCTGAGGTTTCTTACTTCTTTTTAATTTTATATGACAGAATGTCATTGCCAAAGGAATCGGAAAGAAGTGCTCTGCAGCAAAGGGTGTACTGCGAAATGCCGGCCATCTTACGCTTGCCAAGAAATTTGTGACAAGTTGCTCAATTGCAAATACCATAAATGCCCACATTTGTGTCACCCAGACTTGTGCAGCCCATGCCCTACATCAACTGACGTTGTGATTAGTTGCCCGTGTGGACAGACTGGGATTTTTGAGGCATGTTCGACAAGAGGTTTACCTCCTCGAACCTCCTGTTTGGACGCAATTCCTACATGCGGTAAAATTTGCAAAAAGATATTAACTTGCGGACCAATAGGAAAGAATCATCGGTGTGAAAATCAATGCCATTTGGAAACTCCATGCCCACCGTGTCTTGGAACGACAACTCGAAAATGTCGTTGTGGTAATCAGGAGAATGACATTCGATGCAAGGATTTACAGTCATGTGGAGATTTTTTATGCTCTAAAAAGTGTGTGAAGGTTGGTCCCTGAAACAAATTGATGCTTGCACAATTCCCATTATTTCTATTTCAAACGTAATTTATTGCTATACATGCATATTTAATTCTTATTATATGTAGTACTATAAGCGCTTTTGATTTTAATTTGTAGAAAAGAAGCTGCGGACGACACAAATGTAACACAAATTGCTGCGTCGATACTGACCACATCTGCCATATTGTTTGTGATAAACCCTTGAGGTGTGGAAATCACAGGTGTGAAGCCTTGTGTCACATTGGTCACTGCCATACTTGTTCGAATGTCTGTAAGTTGAAATGTAAAATTGGTGTACTCTGGTACACTAAATAAAATCTATTTTGAACTATCATCCTATTATATTTTGTCAACAGCATTTGAAGAACTCCGGTGTGAATGCGGGACAGCAGTAATTTATCCCCCAGTTCCTTGTGGCACAAAACCACCACCTTGTATCAAGCCTTGTGGCCGAGAACACGCCTGTGAACATCCAGTGGCTCATCACTGTCACTCTGACCCAACTTGTCCACCGTGTTCGCATTTAACTGAGAAGTGGTGCTACGGAAAACACGAGGTCCGATTTAATCTGATAATTTAATTTACCTTATGATTGGGTCTAATTGGTATATTGAAAGTTGGAGTCGGTTTTAACTTTTATTGCAACGCAATTTTTTAGTTTCGGAAGAATGTACTCTGCCACGTTACAAACGTTTCATGTGGAAACCCATGTCAGAAAATACTTGGATGTTCAAGACATAAATGCCCAAAAATTTGTCATCCCGGTCAATGCCAGAAAGCTGGAGATATTTGCAAGTTGCCTTGTTCGGAACGACGGAAGACTTGTGGACACGCATGTGCTGCGCCCTGCCATGACGGGCTTTGCCCCGACACAAAGTGCAAGGAAACGGTAATTAGATTGCAAATTGAATCTCTGATTTGATCATGCCATTCTGCTGGCTAACAGTAGTGTATTTACTAATGTTAAACTCTTAACTCGTTTGTAATATTAGGTCGAAGCGGTTTGCGCTTGTGGAAGACGAAAAGAGAGCTTAATGTGCTGGAAACGTGAAATTGAATTTGATCGAGTGGTTGCTGGCGCTGTAGCAGCTGGAATTAACGATTTATTTTTAGAGAAGAATGGTAAGAATGAAGGTTCGGAAGCTGAATCTGACAGCACAGTGGAGAGTTTGACCGCTTCCATAAGAAAGGAAAAAAGCAAGGCTACAGTGTAACTACAGTACAAGCTATGCGTACTTGCAACGCACATATCAATTAATGGTGGGCTTATACTGATTTTCTGTTGTAGGCTTGAGTGCGACAGGGAATGCGCAAGAATAGAACGAAATCGCAAAATGGCCCAAGCCCTGCAGTTAGAAAATCCAGACGTGGAGACAAGATTAGGCCCACCAGATTACTCTGATTTTTCCAAACGGTTCGCTCAGAAATACCCACAATTTGTTGAAATGGTCCATTCCAAGTTGACAGCCATTGTGATGCAAGTGAAGAAATCTAAAAACATTAATCTAACGTTTGCATTTGATTCAATGAATCGAGATAAGCGTCAATTAATCCACGACTATTCGGACCATTTTGGTTGCTTATCGGAATCATTTGATGAAGAACCAAATCGGAACGTGATTGTGACGGCTTCCAAAGAAAAGGTCTGGAGTTTTTCCAATTTTACTGAGTGTTTGTTTTCTTTTCTTAATTTAAATTATATTTTGATTGTGTTTGCTACAGAGCTATTTGCCTTCAGTCAGTTTGATTGACGTAGTTTTTGGAAAATCCGGACATAAGACAGATAGAAAGAACGTCCATCAAGACTTGGAATTAGTTGAGCAGCCTAAAACGCAAATCATAGGACCATCGAATCGAAAATTAATTCCTAAAACAAGGTCGTAATACTAAACTCACCAGAATGTTCTTACACTATAATAATTATGCTTTCATTAAAGTGTCTAATATTTGGAACTTATTGTAGCTCGAAGATGGTATGCCTGAACGGATCATGAAAAAAACACAGGAATCATTTTCTACACTTTGAACAGGCGCGCTCCGGATATTACAGTCTGGAAAATTATTCAATTGTAACGATAACACTTGTGATTTTGTGAATTCTGAGGTGGAAGTGTGTGGTGAGGGTGGAGATTCTCAATACACATAAAATATTTTTTAGTTGTATGTTGTGTATGCGAGTTAGGTATACTTTATGTTAATTCTAATTACAATGTAATGTAAACTTATAGATGGGATTTCAATAAATTGCATCAAAGACAAAATACTAATGCTCCTACATGCAGAGGCAGACAGCAATCCTGGGCTTTTTATGGTTTATCCACCAATATGTTTTTCTGAGCAGTAGAACCTTATGACAAATATGATGACGTTTTAAAGTCCATTTTCATTTAAAAAATTAGTTGGCAACATGCGGGAGTTGGAAACATATTTCTATGAGGGGGGATTGGTCAGGAAATGTTTATGGTTTAATGTTTTGAAAATTTTGTGTTTGGTTTAGTTTTTTTAATTAAACCACTCCACCTAAACCATTAAACC
>JAAXYW010003563.1:0-11315 GCA_036851895.1 Orthonychiurus folsomi | reverse complement strand
TCCAATGATTTCAAGTATTAGTAAGTCAGCCTCGTCGTATTGAACGGCTTTTCCACCCCCAGTTCCGGTCTTCTTTTTGTCGTTTTTCTCCTGAAAAGTGAAACAGTAGCGTTTCCATTCATAGTAAGTCAAAGGATTTTGCTGTTGTATTTTAAATTTTAATTAATTAAAAAAAATTAGTGCTTACAATTGTACGTTTCCTCTAATTTTGCCAAGTTGTATCCCTCAGGTATTTCCAATCCTGGGTCAAAGGCAAAATTGACATCGCATGGCACTTGGAAATAATATTCTTCCATCCTCCCTCTTTAATATCCGAGTGTATCCGAGAATTGACCGAATAGAATGTCACGATTATCTTTGATTAGCTTCAGAATTGTTATTTGATTAACTTTTCGAGCCATGACTTAAAATTTTGATCGAACCAACACTTAACTGAGTAATTCAAATTCTGCCGCCAATATTGCCTGTCAAAATTTTTGTCTCAATCTTTTGACAGGTAAATTTTAAGGATTTGACAGGAAAAGTTTATGATACGACAAAACTTGTCACCTGTCACTTGTCACCTGTAACTTGTAACCTGTCACCTGTCGCACTTATAATTTTTATGACATTGGGCCCAGGTGTGCGAGGACAACACAATTAGGTATATTGTGCTATGATACGTGGTAAATAACAGGAACCAATAGAGGGATAAAAATGTCTCCGGCACAAGTCGCAAATGTAAATTGCGATATTGTATTATCTATTGCACAAAGTCAGCACAAGTGGCCTTCTTGTTTATGGCATTACTTTATCAATTAACAAACTAATAATCAGTGACAAGTACATTATAATTAGCAAGAAATGGTTGTAAATTAACAATTACAAGCTTACAGAATGTTGACCTCATCAGGTTATTACAAAGCATCAGGGGTGGGCAAAATACTCCTTCAAAATACAAAATAATATTTGTATTTTGAGCGCAAAAATGGTAAAGTATTGTATTTGTATTTGTATTTTAGGTGAGAAAGCATTTTGTATTTTTAAAATAACTTGCCCAAATCAAAAGTATTTAAAGTACTTTCCAAAATAGAAAATACTCTTGCTACGTGTCTGAAACCATTGATAGTTTAAACAACGTCCCAATCGTTTGCATGCCTTTTATTAAATTCAACATGCCGGTTCCATCATATGGCCCGGCGTAGGAAATGCCTAATTAGTGATCTTTTTGTCTTTTTAAAAAATCTAAAGTATGGAAAGAGCTGAACGTATTTTGTATTTTGTAAAAGTGTTTAAAATACAGTATTTTGATGGCAGTGCCCAATTTCAATGTATTTTGTATTTGTATTTTGCCCGAGTCTTGGGCATAGTATTTTGAACTTGTATTTTGGTCTAGCTCGGAAAGTATTTTGTATTCTGAGAATAGAGTATTTTGCCCACCTCTGCAAAGCATGTAAGCAAGACGCGAG
The DNA here is from genome assembly GCA_036851895.1 of Orthonychiurus folsomi. Classification (NCBI taxonomy): domain Eukaryota; kingdom Metazoa; phylum Arthropoda; class Collembola; order Poduromorpha; family Onychiuridae; genus Orthonychiurus; species Orthonychiurus folsomi. The sequence continues at coordinate 9,867 of JAAXYW010003563.1, read as the reverse complement.
AGAGGTAGATAAAATGTGAAGACAGAATTGGCGCCGTATGCCTAAGTTAGAGAGCAAGCTTTTTTTGGGTTTTCCAGCAATGAGCCACAAAATAAATTAAAACCGGTGGCACGGAAAAATCCCAATCTTATCTTTCTATTCATTTTGCTACAAGCAATCTTTACCTTTATATGACAGAATGAAGGTCAAAACGATTTTGGTTAAACAACCCCGAACATAACATCCTCATTGTTCATTTTGCAAATTCTTGTTCGCATCTCCCTTTCTCTCCTCGTCGGCGCCACTAAGCCAACATATTTTATTCAACAGGGCAGCACTCAACGGATGCTACACACACTATTGTGCTAATCTAACTTATGCTCTACAAGCATGTTGCATGGGAAAGGGTTTATTTTATTCGATTGTTGAATGAAATAGCTTGATAAGCAATATCAGTAACTATAAACACAGGAAAGTTAAATTTCAAGCTCAGACTAGACTAGAATTTCTGTGAAATATGTGGTCTTTCAAGCTCCTTTTTTGCTTATGTACATTTAACGTAATTCTTATTCAGCATTCTTACTCAGTCAGATTGGAAAGCGATGGCGGATATTCCATAGTCCTAGCCATCGAGCCAACCACACCAGAGCCGGAGCAATTAGAGTTGAACGAATTTATGCATCAAATTATAGTTTGTCCCTTTTACTTTAACTAAATATTAAGATTTTAAAAATTGACTTTTGAAAGCGCTTGCTTGACTGTTAGGTTACGGTTGAACAATTCTCCCAACGAATGTTTGCGGCAACTCAAAACACGTTCTTCCTCAACCAGGTAGATGTTTTACTACCATCACTTTGGAATTCGCCTTACGGGGAGTACTCATATTCAATATCGTGAGTTTTATTGTGAATAAACACATATTACAAACTAGGCAATTTATATGAGTATTCCACTATTTTGATACTTTTTGAAATATAAACCGAACGTCGCGTTAAGATTTGCTGGGTAATATATAATTGCTAAGGTTGGGTTTTAATTTAGGACCCAACTCTGACCTGCTGATAGGGGCAATTATTAGGAAAAAGTTGCAATTATTGTGAATCACGGTACGAATCACTCATAGATTCCCCGCTCATGCAATTATTGGAATAGGAAAATGAATAATGTTTATGTGAAAAATCCGAAGGTATTAGTTTTGCGAATTTCAGTAACACAAAAATGGACTCTATCATGACTTGACCTACGATCACCTAACAAATATCTGCTCAGTAGGATCTAGCTAAAAAATACAGATTAATTCATAAAAAGTACAGGGGTATGCAAACTTCCAGTTTTCCATGTTAAACGGTATGGGCTTTGAAATTTAAGTCGAGTCCTACATTTTCCTACTTAATAATTGTGTCAGCAATTACTCCCATGCAAGTTTTTTTTAATGTGTAGAGAATCGTACGAAACGGCGGATATTAGACTCAACAGCAATTGCAAGGAACCTTACGCAAATAATCCTAACGCCTGCGGGCTCCCTGGTAATTACATCGAGCTGCCTATTGGATTTCTTAATTCCACTCCACCACAAACCTATGGATCCGCAGGTATGGTATACAATTTTAGCTTGGATTATATATTCAACAGTTACGTGAATTGAAGTTTGGATCTTTGCAGACAAAGCATTGCTTAACCTGTGGGCTAGGCTTCGTTATGGAGTTTGGGAAGAACATGGTGATCCTGGGAGCAATGAAAAATTTCCATATTTCTACAAGAAGAATGGGTTCAATGAGTGGGAACCCACAGGATGTACTAATATTAAACTGGAAGGAAACTATACAGACTCGTACGATTACAATCACAAGATTCACACTACGTCGATATGTCGCTTTCTATTTGAATGTAATTTTAGGAATGGAAATTCGTGCAAGAAGCCGGGTGGATCCAAACCTTCCGATGACTGTATTTTTCATCCGTCACAAGAGAACCTCGCAAAAAGTTCCTTGATGACGTACCACTGGCTTGATTCCACCATAGAATTCTGCAACGATGGCAATCACAACAAAGATGCACCAAACCCGCAAAATCACTTTTGTAGTTATCAAAGCGTCCGGGCTGTTATTGAAAACAGCGATGACTACGTGAATGTAGGAGAGGCATTGGGCATGAGTTCGCAGAACACACAACAGTTCCGCGCTCCGATTTTTAATTTTTTGACAAAACGAGAACTTCCATCGTTGTTTATTCTTGTAGAAATCGGGGAACCTACCGAGGTAAAATTATAAAAGTGGTATTTATGACCAAGGTTATTGCTCTCGGTGCAATGCCGTTATTTCACAGAATGACCAGGCGGAGCATCTCATTGAACTATGCATATCCGAAGTTGTGAACACCTTCTCATCCTGGGGGGAAAGGAATCCCGTCGTCGGCGTCGGGTCGTTTTTCCAATATAATAGAAAATCGTTTTCAATTGACATACCATGGAAAAGTCTAAATCAGAATTTTACTGCTATTAAAGAGTAAACTTTTTTGATTATTCTTTTATACTCTCCCAAGTAATGTAGCTTTGAGATGACACATGCGAATTAAGTATTATCTAGCTAAAAATTAATTTAATGTTATCTCCCAAGTGCTATTTCACTCTACAATGTGACCTATCGCCCAAACTCGGACTTGGGATTCGCACTTGTGGGAGCCATCAATTATATTGAGCATACGAACCCATCGTCTCAAACGGCACTGCTTGTTTTGAAAAAAGGGCAATTCAAAAGGGATCTCGGTAAATATTTTAATATTTATGCCGATGTCGATGCCCATTTAAAATAAACTAAACATGACAATTTTTAGATAATAAAGTTTCCTCGGTCCCAGAAGAAATCCTCCTTCAATCCCTAAGGAGGAACCGTATTACACTATTTGCTGCTGAGCTGGAAAATTCTGCAACTGAATATCCAAAACACTTACAACGATTAGCACAAAATACAGCTGGTGGCGTGCACGTCTCCATGAAAAATATTTCTTTTGTTCAAGATTTGTCGTCCATGCTTATAAATTTGACCAATTTTATGGATGGACTCACTCCAAGTGGCCCAACAGAAGAAGTAGTGAGTTACAATTTCATATAATTCTGCTTTGATTAATTTTGTTAAAGAGTGTCATATATTGTAATGATTTTACGTTGTATTTATTAGATATTCAAGGGACAAGTTTCCAAACGAATTGCAATCCCTTTCGCTCCAGGAATGGCAAAAGACTTAAAATTTCATTTAACCCTGAATACAAGCATCCCTCCAGTTTTGTCTTGGACGCAAGATCAAGGCGTACTCGAATCAAGAGTAGAATTTGGCGAAGGAGATGGCGATTTACTACGTAGTACAGTCTACACAGTGTTTCCAACCCTAGTAATTTAATCAAATAAATTAAAAAACTAGATATCCAATCCTAATTCATTAGATTTTTTTCTAGAACCTTACAGTACCTATCGAGGAATTTTTTATTGAATATACTTGTGAATTTTGCTACACCGGCGACCTCTTAGTTACCTACACACCAGATGAAGATTTAGAAATCCAAGCTAAGGTGTCTGTCAGCGCCATTAATAATCAAGTGGATTTCAACACATCATGCCCTCAGTGCGTTGTACCATTTTCAATATTTGCTAAGGTTTGTCATATGATAAAGTGAAATCATTTCGTATCACTTTGGATACTGTTTGACTTTGTGGTATTGTATTCAGGTAGATAAAAATGGGAATAAGCCGGTCCTGAATCTTACAGTCACTGCAGTGGTGCAATATGTAGAACTTATCGAAAACTACAATCCGAATCCGCATTACATTGCACTCCTAGATAACGGCCAGGGAATTCCCGATATACGCCGAAATGATGGAGTGTACTCCGGAGTATTCATTCCGCCTGATGATCTTAATGTTACGAGATATAAGATATCCGTCGAAATAAAGTACTACAAAGCAGAAGGAAGCGGACACACCAACCATATCCCTGAGCTTGGCAGACTTCTTCCAGTTGACCAATTCAGGCCAGAAATTGTTGGTATTCAATTAGATCATTCATATGCATGCATAATAGACTACCCCCACTACGTTAAATTCATCAATGTGAGGAGCTTGGAATTAGTAAGCTACATTTTTAAGTACATGCTTATTATGATGGAACACTTGCAAATCATGCGAAATATTTTGGAAATAACAATACTGATTTTTATCGCAGAAAAAACCCTATAAAATACTTGATTTTTCCGCGAAATTTACTGGAATTAGTGATGTGCAAATCCAAATCGAATTCACTTCGCCGGGCCTACTTGGTGGCGTCGGAAAGGGTAATTGTCTTAATTGTACATAATATGCTACTTATATTCCTATGCATGCAATTTACATTAACCAGCCAACAGGTACGTGATCCAAGGGGCTATGTCGATTGATGCATTAATTTATGGCACAGCCGACGTACGAAATGTTTCGGAAACTTTTGCAGTTAGAGAACCAGGTCAAGCTGAAATATTTATTCTTCAACTCACCGAAAGTTTGACACATTTTCAAGTTCTGGCAGTCACACATGACGGAGGCGATGTATTTGTTAGTACTCCATGTATTAAATATTGCAAAATGACAGTTCACAGCTTTAGTTTTCTTATAGGAACAAGTATCTAACATTGCATCTCCCGACAAGGAAGATTCTGATGAGGACTGGTCAACGTTTTCCACACCAGGAGGCACAACGGTGGAAACCATTGTGCAAACAACCCTGGAAATAAGCACAAGTGATATACCAACAGTGGAAACAACGCCAAGCACAACAGAAGCAACAATTGTAATTCCCGAGGATACAACTCCACAAATAACAGAGTACACCACGATGCAGGCAACAACGCAGGGCCCTACTACAACTGTCCGCCCACCAAGCAACAATACGCTTTTTTGTTCTGGAGAGGATCCCTTCGGCACGTTTTGGAATGCAACAGATGGTCAAACGGCAATTAAGCCTTGCCCAGGACGTAGCACAGAATTTGTCACATGGGAATGTCAAGGCGGGAAATTTATTAACAGCAGTCCGGATTATCAAAAGTGCAAGACAGATTGGATCGTCGATATTGAAACCGCAATTGACGAGATTATTGAGGTATGACTGCAATAAAAATGGCCGTGTCAAAGTGAGACCGGTTTTGCTCCAGAATGCCGTTAATCCATTCTAATGTATGTATGTATGTATAACGTTGGAAATATCCTTTCTGGACGAATTCGACGTCGGAATGTACAGTGTGATAGTGAGGCAAAGGTGTTTAATTTTACATAGTTCCTCCGAATTGTAACCAAACCAAGTCTGGTCCACCAAATCCCTCTCACAGAGACATTCCGAAATTTCCCTCATACTACAAAGTTAAATCAGTGCCAATGAAAGAGACTCTAATTTGAATGGAATTTTACGTCGAGGGAAGCCTAGCCGCATTTAAGTACACAGAAGGTAGCCTCAGGAAAAACAATTTCTTAAGAACCTAAGGCACTAGACTTAATATTACTGTCGCCAGTTAGTCGGAAGCGGAGGTATGTACATTAGATTAGGTGCATCCGCGCGTTAGTCCGTTCGATACACATAGCCTGGGCATCAAAGTACATGACTTGGCACTATAGAACCACGTCGACTGTTAACCCATTCTAATATTAATCAAATTTTTATTTTTGATTGTTGGATATAAACACCTAATTCAAGGCAGTATTATCTGAAATATCAAAATATAAAAGGTTGACCCATTTTTTTATTTCTAAGGTTGGAGAACTAGACACCAAGAAGGCGCAAGAATTTGTAGACGGGATTGATGCTAATGTAATGGATGCGGTGCTGAGTTCTGAAGTAGGCCAGAATGGCCCGAATGAGTATTTTGGCCACGAAATTGCAAACATACTCTCCGTTCTAACAAAAATTATTCAAAATACTACAGTGGAGAATAGCAGGGAACTACGCAGATTGGTAGAGCGGAATTATTTAATCACGTCGAATGTCCTTGCATTTGAAAAGCCGTGGAGACAGCTAATACCTGTAAGCTTGTGCAATAAAGTGATTGCAAGGAAGAAGTACTTGTCTCTATTACAAACAACTTTCATCTTTCTGTTTGCTACACACAATTAATTGAATTTTAAACATTATTTATAATTTGTACTCATAGAAATCCCGCTCCGGTATTATGACCAATATGCTCAGCAGTTTTCAAATTGCTGCGTTTGGACTTGCAGGCAGCATGCTATCATACTTTGTTGATACATTTAATTCGCCAGAGAGGCTGTTGATTACATCAAGCTACTTTAGAACTCCCAGCAAAACCACATTTCCACCCACAAATCCATCTCCTGTCAAAGGAAGAGACACTTTTTTGATTTTGCCAGCAAACTGGACCATTACAAATCAAAACGGTGAAATTAGTATTAGCAACTCCTACTCTGGAATGATGATTGAACACAGACTTATTCGAAACAATTTACCACAGACATTGTAGGTAAACATACAAGTAAACTATTATATTATTTAATTAACCATTATGAATTGCAGGCTGCGTGAAGAAACAATGACGTTTGAGGCAAAAGAGACAAACTCTAAACTCGTCGGGTTTAGTTTAGCATCCCCCGAGAGCAAACTTAGCGTTAAGTTCCCCGGTAATGTGCTAAAATTTGTTAACTTTTTAATTATTCATTTAAAATGAAAACATGCATTTATAAATTTCAGATACACCGCTGCAAATTGTGTTTGCCCACGAATTTGAAAGCTGGGGAACCCAAGTCCAGCAAGTCAAACGGAAGCTTCATTTGAATGAATCCCCGCGTGCTGCTCAAGGAAGCGTCACTTGTGTGTATTGGGATACACATCAATTGTATACAAAGCTCACTCATATTCAGCTGGCTGTAGTATAACAAGTGTCAAATTTTGTTTTTAATTTGTAGACTCTGGTCAACAAAAGGATGTAGGGTGTCCGAGTCAGGCCAATACCATACAGTATGCGAATGTAACCATTTATCAGAATTTGCAATTCTAATGGCCTTTCATAAATACGTTGTAAGATATTGCAGAATTTCATGACAGTATATAGTATAGCTAATTTGCCAATTTACAATTATTTCAGGGAAAACCTTTTGGTCTTGAGCTGATTACTATAATTGCGTATGTGTCACTAACTATTTTGAAAGTTACGTCATTGTACAGTTCCACAGATATTAATTACTTAACAAAGTTCTTGACGTACTGCATCTTGGCGGGAAATTTACTCCTGTTGGTATTCGTGGATAGAAATTATATCAACTTGGGTGATGTAAGCCTTGATATTTAGGTTTTAACGTTAAAATTTGATATCTAATTTGCTCCTCCGAATATTCCCAGTCATTTTGCGAGGTGGTCGGCATGGCGACTCATTTTGTCTTTCTCAGCGGTTTCATTTGGATGACTCTTCGAGTTGTAGACATTGTACTTGTAAACAGCTGGATATATACAAAATCTGCAAACTCCAACAAACTTAAAAGTGCTAAGAAAGAAATGGAAAAAAATAAAAAACATAAAACAAAGTCGGGCGACAAGGTTGCTAAAAAAGGTGAATCTCCAACCTCAACTAACGCCGCAAAGGTTATGGACACCCAGACAAACACTAATGTGCAAGAGGAAGAAATAAACCAAGATAATTCAAATGAAACTGCCAAAAGCATTAACAAATCTGAGGATAGTAAGCAGAGTGGCGCCGGATTGCGCAGTGAGAGAACAATTCCAATTGAAAAGACTCGAATTTATTTTGGAGTTGGTTTTGGAATCCCACTAGCTATTGTAGCTGGAACGGTGGCAGTTGCACGCATAGAAGGCCCTACTGTTCGAGCATATGGAAATGAGTTGTAAGTCTTACACCGTGTACTAAAACTATGTTGCTAAAAAGAAAATGTCCTAAAGCGTTTTTTTGTCTGAATTAATTAGTTGTTGGTTGGATGGGAACAGCGTATGGGCGTTTTTTGGGCCAATGTTCCTCATAGTAATTGTAAGTATCTATTGCCCGTCCTGTGTATATAAAGAGCCACTTTATACCTTAGAAACTTAAACACATAAGAATGCGTAGCACCGGCAAATCCGTAAGAAGTTGCATGCAAAACTGTTGTTTTGGTTTAAAAATGTTGAAGCAAAAGTTTTGCAAAAAGTTTGCACCCCAATTTCCAAATTTCAGCAGTTAGTGAAAGCTAAAACAATTCTCATTAATGTAATGTTTCAGTCGTGAATTGTGTATTCAGTTTCTTGCAGTTTTTTAAACACTAAGGGATACAACAAACTGAACACCCTATAATATAGCACGTGCGTTTTTGTTTAAATTCTTTGTTTAAAGGGGAATGCGATATTCATTTTGTTGTTGTATTGCCTAACTCGGTGGAACCAACCCAATGATAAAAGTACACTCAAGGACTTCCGGTGAGCTATTATGCCTTTGATTTTGACTTCTGAGCATAATAACAACTTCTGTGTTCAGGCATCAACTGAAAGAAAATGGTATTTTGAGTGTAGCAGTTTGTTTAACATGGGTGGCTGGATTTTTTCAACTTGGCCCGATGTACTCTAGCTCCAATATTGTTGCTTACATATTTCTAATAGCCAACACCGCTCAGGTAACTTTGGTTTAAGTTTACAAATTTTATATTTATTTTAAATGTTTGAATTTAGGGCTTGCTAGTAAGCAGACTCAACAAAGGAGCGTTTAAAGGCGTTTCGGACCACATTTTTTCTACAAGAGGCGTTTTCAAATGTTTCAATTGTAGTAGTCCAAATACGGTAACAATAACCATCACACTAATATACTATTCTGAAGTGTTTGTTTGCATGTTTGTGTGCGTGCAAGTTTCTCCGTACTTGCGAATCATCCATGACAGCCGATTTTATTGCTAAGATTCTTTTGCTCTTTAGGAATGTGACAAACAAAACAAGGACATAAAAAAAAGGAAGGATGGTGCGGGTAAGAGTGACGACAATAATAAAAATAAGGATCAACCTTCACCAGAGCCAAAGCAACAACCCCGTAACAATGAAAAAGAGTTAGAAGAAGATGCGGGTACCCATAACGGAGATAACCAAAATAAGGCTCCGCGTTCATTAAAACCCAATCTGACCGGTGCTCACACTTCAGGGCCAGTTAATGTGCAGGTCGTATTTTGTGGTCCTGACGAACTCCTAAACCGTTTTGCGCCTGATAAACGAATCACGTTAAGAGCATATGAAAGTGAAGAGGAGTGGTATAGTGCGTAAACAGTACTGATTTCTAAAAAAAATTATTTCAAATTACGTTTGATTTGACGAATACCTAATGTCCAAAGAAAAGATGAATTGACTATGGCTTCCATAAGAAATAAAAATATTACATTATAATATTTAATTAAAATAAAGCATGTCTAGCTATATTTGACTTTAATTGGTTGATCAATAAATACTTCCACCTGACGTCTTTTGCAATGTACATGCTATAAAAGTGAATCGCTTTTGAACATTTCTGTAGTTAAGCATACATTTGGCATGACATTAAATGCACATGCGATATCCTCTTAGCAAAGCGTCCATTGAAACCAAAGAGTGAACGTGCCAGGGTTGTTTTGGCACAGGTTTGCTCGGGCTAGTATGTCTCCGATGATCCTAACTCAAATTTTCTTATTTATAATAGCATTTGAGATTAATGCACAGGATTGAAATGCAATCCGCCAAATGTGCTCTGGAATAGATTGGAATGGGCATTAGATGCTTGAGCAGTGGCTTTCCCAGCAAGGGGAAACCCCTTCACCTTACAACATATAACGTACATAGATTCAGATTCAGATTCAAAAGCTTTATTTAATGCTCAGTGCCGTAAGAGTTAACTTATGTAAATGACAGGAGCGTTTTGCCA
>JAAXYW010003562.1:0-11316 GCA_036851895.1 Orthonychiurus folsomi | reverse complement strand
TTGAAATTTGAAATTTGCATTTTGTATTTTGAAGTTTGAAATTTGTAATTTGTATTTGAACTTTGAAGTTTGTAATTTGTATTTTGAAGATTCCAAGGATTGTAAAGTCTGTGTAAGTCAAGTCAAATTGTATTACATTATAGATGACTTGTTTTCTAGATATGAACAGGAAGTCTAATATGCACATCTTTTCTCTATAAAATTTGTACGCAGAAATAATGCATCAAATCGCAATAGAATTGTTTATTTGAATAAAACCAAATGCTACAAGTAGGTTAGCCCCGATTTTGAAAATTCTCTAAAAACCCATCCCCTTAAACGCAAATAACATCAAAAGGAGTCGAAATGTTATATAAGTTTTCATTTAAGAAGAGTCAAAACTTAAAACAGAACTATTTTTAACTAAAAGCATGAAAATACGCATTGTCCCTTGCAAATTCACAAAAATCCTCAAAAGATGATTTTTTTGCTCTTCAGATCCTCCACAAAATTAATTGTCGGCATCTGTATTTGAAACTTTTCAATTGACTTGTTCAGGTGAATCAGGAATTCCCCGTAAATATGCTGCATGTTGAGAGATTGGGTTGGATTATTAGTGAATAATTCGTAATCCATTTCCGGAGTGAATTCATACGAGGCGACATCCTCAAAATAATGTGTATTGATATCCTCTTTTCGATAAAACAGGATATCAAAATTTGTAGGATCACATCTACTAGGGATGAGCCGTGCTTTGAAACCGAATCGTTCACCGAGTTTCACAAGATCTTCCGGCTCCGTCCGATCCTCAACGTATTCTTTTCTGATTTTGGCAAATTCCTCCTTAAAAATCGTCTTGGGTTTGTCCACGTTGAACTTCATGGCAAGAATGGACATGCTGAGGCGGGCATTTGGGATTTCCCGGATCAAATAATGCCCGTATTCGGAGAGCGCGAGTAATTTCTCGATGGCATCCATCCTGCCACCTGTCGCCAGTTGATTCCATAAAATTTCATGCGGTTTCTTGTTTTCGTAAGGAAGGTCTGCGCCTTTTAGGTACAAGATGGCGTCATACCTGGTAATATATAGAAAAATACATTTAAAAGTGACTCAGGAAAACATTAAAGCGAATTTTGCAAATTTTTTGCAACATTTTTCAGTATTTTGCCCATCTATGGTTATTTACCTGTATCTGGTCATCTCATTATGATACTTGCCCCTCCTCAGTTGAATCACGACATGATCCACTTTATCCGCATGTTTCTTAGCAAACAGTCGAAAATAGTCAGGATGAACGCTAAGCTCCGCCTCCTTTTCTACCCCGAATCCAATATCCTCCTGGAAATGGGTCACCTCACATTCCTCATGGATCTGCTCTATCCCAATATCAGCATGCAAATTCCTTTCCAGTGTTTTATTCCTTACGTCTCCGATGAATATACGGCCTCCAGGCTTAGCCGCACCCAAGACATTTTCCAAGACGGTCGTCAAGTGATACCCCTGTGGGAAAAAGCGGATGACGCTATTCAGGATGATGGTGTCATAGGCGCCATTTTCTTCCGGTTCAAATTCTGAAGCTTCCCGCTTTTTCACAGTGACGGTGTCCCCCCACTTTTTTCGGTGGACGTAGTGCTTAAGGTATTCGACGGCATTTTTGGAAATGTCAGTGGCGACGTAGGATTCACAGGATTTTGCAAGATGGCGAAATATCAAACCGGTTCCAGCTCCGATTTCGAGTACATGTTCGGGTTTGATGGCCTTGATACTTTCCACGGAGTAGTGGACCCATTCCTCCATTTGCTTGATGGGGATTGGCTCGGATTTGGAGAGGAGCGGCTCTTCTTTCACTTGTTCGGGTTTGATGGCCTTGATACTTTCCACGGAGTAGTGGACCCATTCCTCCATTTGCTTGATGGGGATTGGCTCGGATTTGGAGAGGAGTGGCTCCTCTTTCACGTAGTTTTTCCAGCCGGCGTACACTTCGTCGTCGTTCATATCTGCGTATAGTGCATCAAATTCCTGCAAGAAACAATTTAATAATTAAATTAATAAATAAAATAAAATAAAAATTTTAATTGTTTTCTTTTACCTTTGGACGTATTTATTAATTGTATTTTAATTCTGAATTGTATTGTAGGTAATTTCTAAACTTCAAAGTTATTCTTTCAGTTTATATCTTGAAGTTTTAATTTCAAATTTAATATTTTTGGAATCAATGGGTGATTTGAAATTTGTATTTGAAATCTTTTTTTGAAAATTAAAAATTACAGTTTCAAAGATTTGGAAAAAACCGAATTTTATTTTTTTGGAAATACCTTTTCTTTCAATTTTTGGAATTTCTCAAGCTATTTTATGAAATTTCTATCAAATTGTTGCTTAAGAAACCGATTTTCTAACCTTAAATTTAAGGTGTAAGATTTTCTAACATCTACCACGTTACTTGCATAACTGTCCTTAAACTGATAACCCTCACCTTCTCCCATCCATCATGTTCCGGGAACGACGGGTACTTATACAGCACATGCTTGATGTCCCTATTAATAACGGCAAGGACATTGACCCCATTCCCCAGGTCACAAGATGAGATGCCCGTCCTATCCGTTTCCCAGTAAAACTCATCCTCCGTGAATTCAAATTCCTGAATCACTTTTTCCAAATAAGCCAACATCGCACAGGGCACAAAAGTATTTGACCTTTTGTCAATTCCCTCCTCCGGGTCCTCATGCACAGCCTTGATCAGCTCTCCAATGTCATGGCCAATTAATTCCAGGTCAATGGGGTCAGCCACATCCGGTTTGGCAATAATTGTGCCAATTCGAAGTCCCTCCCTATCAGCCGGCGCTCCAAATCCCATAGTAATCCCATTCGGGAAGTGCAAAATATATTGCCAATTATTTCCTGGGAAAACTTCGCCAAATTCTTTAATGGTCATTCCGGGTGTGGTTAGATACACCCCCGTGAGCGGCAAATTTAATTTGGCTCGTTTCATAATATCCCGCCGAAACGTGTATTGCAATTTCTGCTCTTGAAGGTCAAAGTAACGGCGCCTCAAGGTCATTACGATGTCATCATGCTTCGGGTCTGGTTTTGCGAAAGAATAGATGGCGCTTGCGCACAAATGTTCAAAATTCCCGCGAATTCGTGTTTCCAGCTCTTCGACGTTTATTTTGACCCAGTATTGATTTTCCGACCAATTGGAGAGACGGTGGATCAAATCAATGGATAATAAAAGGAGGGCGTCGACTGGCGCCATTTTCAAATTTGCATCACCCAGTATCGTTTGCATGGAATCCAAGTCAAACTCGTGCAAGTGTTTGGAGGGCAAGGATGACCGGTTTTCCGTTGGGCGGAAAAAACGTGTGGGGAAAGGAACAGGTTTTGCGGACTCGAGCTGCTCAGCCCAAAAGCGCTCGTATGGGCGAACTTCTTTCAAGAGATTCGCGAGGGCACTGTCCATTAACTGCAAGTCACCCCGGGCGGTTGGGGCGGATTCTCGGGACGCCATTTGAATCTGGTGGGAATTTGTGGGGAAAAATGTTTATTGATGTTATTAGCATGAAAGTAATGGTAATGAAATGCATGGTAAGGATACACACTTGAACATGACCAGTTTCCAGTTTCCCGGAAAAGCATTGAACAGGTTGGAAAACTGTTTTTTGCTAATTCATTCAAAAATATCATGCCACTTTAGCCAGATTGAGTTTTGTTTTTCAATGTCTTTGAGCTTGTTGTCTTTTTTTTCAAAATTTAACACAACGTGTTATTTTTCTAATAGATAAAAATCCAAAAACTTTTTGCACCTCTGAATTCAAAAAAAACATTCGGGAACGTTTTATTAAAATCGCAAAAATTCCCATCAAAATCCTGAGTTGACTTGTTGACTTAGGGTCCTTAAGGCTTTCTAATTGTAATCGTTGATTTTAATAGTAAACAGAAGTTGGCGTGTTGGATTAAAGAAAGATTTTTTGGAATTTTGTTTATATTTTTGGAATTATTTGCAAGATAGCGTCATAAGACGAAATGTTAAAGCTTAAAAAAAGTCTAGTTGAAAAAATAGTGAAAACTGGGACTGGAAAACTGTTTGTAAAGTCCGATGAGTAAATTCCGAGAAAGTGAATTTAAAAGGTGATGCGATCATTTCAACTCACCCTTTCTTAGTATGCGGGTTAATACATTCTCGAATCATGTGCGACTAATGCACAGCATGTTATCCAAGGACAAGTTTACGTTTGAGCACGAGTTAAATCGGTGTGAATGAAAAACTCACAATGGAAGAGCCTCGTGTGCGGCTAAAAAAACCAGTTCACACAACTCCACATTCTAAGAAACCATGCAAGAAATTCTGTGAAAAATTCTCAACATACATGGGTCGGAAATTTGGTTTTCAAATTTTAGCAAATCTTTGAATTTTTTATTGACATCTGTGAGGCTCTTTCATTGTTGGTGAATTTAATTACTCGAAAACTTAACGCACCAGAAAAAAATTTAAACAGTAGAAATAATTCAATGGCTTTGTGTATAAGACTGCTTAAAAAAGAACCGATTTCTTATATCCACTAAGCCGGTATTACCAAATTATAGGGCCAAAACTTAAAATGTTTTACCTTAATTTCTACCAATTGATGAGGTTAAAATCCTTCACTCCACCGCGGCCAGTGCACTGCACACTTCTAAATGAGGACTGATTATTCAAATGAAGGGAAAGGAGACGGCAAAGGATTTCGAGAATAAACAACTTTGCACCCTGCGCTCTTACATTGTGGACCGGTTGACTTTTGAAGCAACCAGTCCGACCGGAAAATAGACTATTGACTAATCCAATTTACGTACACGCAGACTTGAGATTGTCGTTTGTTGACTTTTTTCACATTAAGCAAACACCATATCATTAATTAAGAAATTAAACGAACTCTTATTGCCAGCCATCATCATATATGTGATGTGCTCATATGTATTGAAAATTAAAACCTAGCAATAACAACAAATATTACACGTATACATAATACATACGTGTTTATGCATACTAACAATGGAATCTTGACACATGTTAATCAATTATTGAGCGGTGGCCTGGCCTACAAAATCTGTATGTGTGCATCACTCCGTATTTGTCTGCTCCACCGCGATTGGTTATTGATTTCAAGTACCGTAAATTTATTCATGCGTTCGTACTCGTAATTCCTTTAAACAATCCACAATTTTCCAGACGCAAGTTATAAAATATAAATGTTGACCAAGAATAATCCATTCCAATTAAAATCAACGCCACATTACAAGATCCCTGGCTAAAATCAACAGTAATTAAAATACGAACTGTACACCAAACTGATCAATTAAATTTGTAAACTTTAATAGTAATATATCTCGTGAAACTTTCAAATTGGTAGACTTGTTCAAGAATTATCGTTGTTGACAATTGTGTTTGTGCAGTTATGCAACAAAGCCCAATTAGCAAATTTTGCGGCGTTCGCTACAAATTTCGCAATTATTTAAAACCACTTCAGTGCATGAATGTCTTGCCAAATGCC
Source organism: Orthonychiurus folsomi (assembly GCA_036851895.1). NCBI lineage: Eukaryota > Metazoa > Arthropoda > Collembola > Poduromorpha > Onychiuridae > Orthonychiurus > Orthonychiurus folsomi. The sequence continues at coordinate 5,809 of JAAXYW010003562.1, read as the reverse complement.
GTGGTGTATGCTAGCAGTATCTAACAGTCTAAACACTTCATAACTAATATTTCCACATTTACCCATATGCGGAAATTGCACATATGAAACCTGTCAAATTTCCCAAATTAGCTGATCTCACATTAAATAAACCTACTGTCAACACATTTTGTAATTAGAACTTGTTTATATAAGGAAACACTCTGATATATATTCCGTGCAACACAAAGCTGGACGCCATTTCAAAAACTGTACATGACTGTTTTAGTTTCTGGGTTTTGTTAGCATTTTAGTAAAGTTGTACACATCATAAGCTATAAAACTCCTTTTGTCGAGACAATGTTAACGTTGGTAGAATTAAGCACATTTAAGAAATTACTTAGCTTATGTTGTCAGTCAGGGTTGCTACCGCTAGATTTAGTTCCACGTAAAGAATCATTCATACTGCGGCCGACTTCATCAAAGCTAAAACTTGCAGCATTCCACTTGCATAATATCCTAAAAGCCATGCGTTTTATATTCCTAATTTACAGGTTACCAACTAGTGTACATGGAATCTCAAATACAGGCGGAATGCAGAATATTCTTATTCATGCTTTCATGATTGGCACAAGTCTCTGTGACGTGGGTTTTCATTGTAGTGTTGCCTCATATACTGATGACATGGCTCACCTTGCAAATATTGTCTTGTTTTTCAACAAATGCTCAGGTAGGGGAAACGAATCTTTGTTCAATGTTTACATATGTGAAAGTATGAGAGAAACTACCTGTACTCAAGAAAATACTTTTATTTATTAAACGGCAGGAAAGAAGCATATTGGCATAGCTACACTGCCTCCTAACAAAAGAGAAAAAATTCTAATGGTAGTTATTTACAGCGGTGCGATATCGGCTGGGTCTTTCATAAGCTTCTTCTTTTATGCACCAACCAATCCGGCTTACATATACTCTATCATAAGTTCTGAACTAAGTGGAATCCTAGCCTTCTTTGCATGCACACTGTACGAATTGTATGACTTACTCGGCTTATTCGTTCACATCGAATCCAACTTTGCCCTCGTTATGATTTACTTAACATGCTTCAACTTTTGGGTTCAACAGATTTGGTAAGTTTTGCTACAAAAAATATTTTCCAAAGTAAACAACTGTGTTGAAATATTTGGCTTCAGAATCTTGTTCGTCGCTGGTTGTTTATTTACAATAATCAACCAATTTGAAGTAGTGAACCGACAAGAACAAACTCCGGGTTGCTAGCATAACCTTTAACTGCTGTATTGTAAATTCATAGGTCAAACTTGGCAAAATCCAAAAATTTGGACACTCAAATGTCATTCGAGGCATCGGTCAAAATTTACAAATGTGTCCACATAATGAGCACAATATTCAACAACACAATTGGAAAATACTTCATTCCGTTTTTCAAGTTAATTACATCTATCTTATACATGGTTACATTTTGTTCCGCGATTCGACTGTTCAGAGTTTTACCAATCGCGTCAATTTTATTCATGAGCTTGAATCTAGTGCTTTCTGGATATGTTTTCGGCGGAGGTTATGTTACGTCAACGTTATTTATGAAGTCATCCACATACAGGCAAGCGCTAGGCGAATTTGTTGCAAATGAAAGCCTTGACTCCAAGGAAAGGAAATACCAAAGAAAAGTGTTCAGGTCTGTAATGCGTCTCAGATGTAATGTTGGGGGGTTTTATTTCATGGAAAACAATGCAAAGGCCACTTTTTATCATATGTTAATTAACGGGTCCGTATCTTTACTTATTGCTATCAGGTAGAAAGCAATTCTTCAAGTGATTCACTAGAAGTATAAAGTTTGACTACTATGTAATTGGGATTTTCCTGATTAATATCACATCATTTTATCACCAGTTACAGATGTTATTGCTGCTAGGTAGAGCAATTCTTCACTAATATAGTATGTAGTTTGGCTACGTCAGGATCAACCAATAATTCGGAGCATCATTGCACCATTAATTATAAAATACAATAATAATACAAAATACAACATGCTATGATGCCTTGGATTCTTTCCTCCGACCTTGTTTGCCTGTTAGGTCAATAACCTACACATTTCCGCTCTTTACTTTTTTGTATTCGTCAGCACTGGCCTGAGTTTGACATGGCGTGAACAGCTAGAATGTTCAAATATTAGAATCAAAAATCATGTATTCTTCATTTGTTATATCCGATAATGTTTTATGTTGTTTCGTATGAATAAAATGTAAATCGCAGGTGTTGGCTTGTATTTATTTTTACAAAATGTGCTAACCGTATCTACCTGAACTACACCTTCCACCTGAACCAATATTATTTAAAAATCTTCATAAGACATCCGCGCTTGTTGTAAACAATGAATTTCCAAACTAATTTAAGTCGGGCGTAAACTAAAGAGTAATTTACAAATTGATTGTGACTATGCATTAAATTACCACGATTGCTCAATATGGCGCATGTTTTTGTTGCCTTTTGCCATCAGGTGGCGCCTCTCCAAGCTACATCAGTTGACACGATTGAGACTTTTAGACATCCACGCAGTAAAATGCATGTACTTCTTTCCAATCCATGTTATTTTGCTTGATCTCTTGTCAGACGGCTACCAAAAGGTAATAGTATGTACAGAAATATTACTTACAATAGGGACAACCGGGCAACAACATTCCAAAAAAGTCGCGATGGACTGCCGCCCTTGCACTGGGACTAAACAGTGACTTAGGCTGCGCTTCGCTGACGAAGACTTCGCTGTAAGGCCGGGCAAGCTTACTCCTTATGCCATCATTCCGCTTTACTAATAGCCTCTTCAATTGCAGATTCACTATCAAAAAATCCGCTCACTGTCAGTCTAAAGTCCAACAAAATACCACCAGACTAGTCGGGCGAGGCTTTCTTAATTTTACAGCCTTGCTAATTCGGATATTTGTGCATAAAATTTATATACATTTGAAACTCTAACTCTGTGTACAGTGTTACCGATTATAAAATAATAGCGCATATAAAAAAGAAATGATATATTGTTATTGTACATTTGCACGACTTTGGTTGCACAATTATAGACGAGTAGCACTCAACAGGGCCTTTGGCCCCGTCCTCGTCCTAGTGTACATTTTATTTGGATTTTGTTTTGGGTAACAAAAGTTTCATCTTGCTATTAGCTTTAATGCTTTATTTATTCCTTTAATTCCTCAAAAAACCCCAAACTTGATTCGGCCATTAGGCCACGTCAATTAATAAGTCTGCGGAAATCGGAGTAAACTCTGTGCTGCAGGCATATATATATTAGCTGGCTGGCTGGCTCGATTAAAAGATTTAACCCTGCATTGCACTGGGGTTTTAAAATAGATAGTTAAATTAGTCCCGAATTAGAATTAAACCGGCTACAAATGTGATACGGCTACTCAATATCGTATAAAGACACTCTTTGTCTGATGCGTTGGGATGATGGGGAATCATCATCATCTTCTCTTACGATACCAAATGCTGGGGTGATCGTTAAAAAACTTTGGCTCCTCATCCTGAGAACAATAATCTGTGACGTGCATTGGTCCTCAGCAATGTCTCCAATTTTAATGGCCTAAGATGTCACTGGTCAGGCCAGCTTAAGACCCTAGAAAAATGTCTCAGCACAAATCCCTAAGAACAATGACGCGTCACATGCCCTACTTCTCTTCAACTTACGCTAAGGCCAATGCCCTAACTCAGGGGTAAAAGGTCAGTTCAAATTGTGACCTCAGAAAAAAATCTTAGCACAACCCACTTAGCACCTTCTGAGAACAATGATATATCACGTGCCATGCTTCTCTTTAAATTTAACTAACATCAACGCCCTAACTCTGATGTCAAAGGTCAGGTCAACTTTTGACCCCGCATGCCTGCCTATGAACTTATGAACGCTTTAAGCGACGAAACTTTGAAATTACATACGCACGCAAGCAAACATTACAGTTGATTTTGATATGAGCACATGACATACGTTGCAGCGTGAGATAAGCTGCGGATAAAAATATCAAAGTATTTAGCATCGCATATACATGTTATACACATTTATTTAATTGCGTGTGTTTTGTAGATATAAGCCGGGAAACCCTGACTCAATCATTAAAGAGCGGGCTGGGAAGAACAATAGTGAAGAACGCGAAGTGGATCTTGACACACAGTCAGGAATTTTTTGATTCCTAAACAGTACACAGAACATCATGTCCCTCTCAACAGTCAACAGGTACACAAAATCGGCTAACAGTATTGTCCAAATATTAAATGTCATTTGGTAACGGGCTTGTAAGTGCATTATAGAAACAAGAGCAAAAGTCGACGGGAGGGTGACTGGTAAGAGAGAACTATTATCATCCCAATACTGAGAGTGCAGGGGGTATCGCCACCTCTCAGTGGCTGCCGGCGCATCTGCACCTGACTGGCTCAATTCTGCCTTATCTGGATTCCTATCCCGTCACCCATGGAAAGTAAAGGAAACCTAATAAGCCTGTCACCAGAGGGACCTATAACCCTTTGCACATACATACACATGTTGCCGTATAATTCCCATCATCCGAAGCCCAACGCGAGCTTTACACCTCACAATTGGTGAAGTTCTGCATGTGAAATCAATATGCTAATTGTACGTAGAAAGTGAAATAGGAAATTAGAACAAATTGCATTGTAGTAGGAGAAGCTTTATGGTTTACCTAATGTAATCATCCGAATTCAATGGTTCATGTATTTAAGTTTCTGCTTCAAATGTATTACGTCGTATCGCCAAGGCATTTGAATGGTTTGAATTATGACACCATAAATTCGGGCATCCGGCATGCGGCATCCTACCGCTTTGTATTTAAGCAGGACTATTCAAAGTTGTGCCTTGTTTAATAAATTGCTATCCAAATAAAACTTTCCGTTTAACAGAGGCTGTACATAAATAATTGTTTGCCCAGAAATCGCTTTTTGGTGTTCGTGGACTCATTTCTGGTGTTTCAATTTTGCAGCCGCGTTGTGCTACACTGATTAAATTTGTAATAATAAATTTGATTAGCTTTCGTCAGGCCAGCGGACAGCCGTAGGTCCTAGTTTCCTAGCTCAGCATTTATGGTTCCTCCTATAATTCGAAGTAAGTAAATCAAACTAGCTTAAATGTTAGGAGCACATTTTATGTAGTTTATTTAGCATGCCGTATTATGAAGGATGGGGTTTGCTTTGTCGTCGCCATTAGCATATCCTGCAAAGTAACCACTGGCGTATGTGCAGTAGTATAGTAAAATGAAATGATGTGGTCATTCATTATGTTAAGTAAAAGTCAGTTATGGCTAGGCGGTAGCTTGGGAAATAAAATGCTATATTAGAGCAGAGATGGGCAAGATTTTAGAATTTCAAATCCTGGATTTTCAAAGTCTGGATTTAAAATCCTTTTTTTTTAGTTTCGAAATCTAAAAATTAATACAAGGATTTTTGATATATTGAATGTAATTTCCTTTTCCAAAATCCTTTCTAAAATTCTGTTTACAACTTTCTGCGCCACTTTCAATGACTTCACCCACAAAATATGTTTTGGTTGGTTTTTTAATTAATGCGCTCCCATTGCCGATCAGCCCGTTGACCCAAGTTGGTCTGCAATTTCAAATTGTCAATTGCCTTGAATCCAATATGAAAATAACTCATGCCCCTCTTTTCATTGACTAGTTTTTTGATTGGTCAGCGTGTCAACGCGGAGTTTCAAAAGAGTACGATTCGAGCACACACACCAAGGAAGCTACACAAACATAATACATAATTCAAATCACCGTATAACATAACTTATATATAAAGTTTTTTAAAAGGTAAATATCCGGTC
>JAAXYW010003561.1:0-11318 GCA_036851895.1 Orthonychiurus folsomi | reverse complement strand
TTATTCTTCTTTCCTCCCTTCCCTCTCTATTCTTCTATTGCTTTCCGAATCCGGAATTTTCAAATTTCAGCTTGGAACCTCCACTTTATATCTCGCGTCGCAGCTTTTAGGCTTCAATTTCGGACTTTTGCCCTTTTGCCCCTCAAAAAAAAGTCGGCAATTGCCCTTTTACCCACCCACTTTTGCCCAGTGGGCATGGGCAATCCGAAACCTAGCCGTCAGTTCCATTCAAAACTACTCCAGTAATTAACAAAAATGACCGGACCAATCTTGATGAAGTACTTCCGCCAAAGTTGGAACAAGGGGCATCATAATGAGGAAGATGAAATAAGTGCTCGTGGGAAAATTGTTGTGATTACCGGTGCAAGTCAAGGGATTGGTGAAGTGACAGCAACGGAATTTGCGAAGAGGGGATCTACAGTTTTTTTGGCTTGCAGAGACGTGTCAAAGGGTCGTAAGGTCACGGAGAAAATCAAGGCACAGTTTCCGGACGCTAAAATTGTATGTTGATTTTGCTTAGTCATATTAATATTTTTTAATATTTGGATAATCCTAATCCCAAAGGAGGTGGTTGCAATTGATGTCGGAGATATGAAATCGGTTCGTAACTGTGCACAAGAAATTCGTCTCAAAACCAATCACATTGACATCTTCATCAACAACGCCGCAGTTGGAATCCTTGATGTAAAAGTTCATAAATCGGTTGACGGATTTGAAGCCCATATTGCGATTAATTATTTAGGGCATTTTCTTTTTACTATGCTCATATTAGATTTGATCAAGAATGGCAATTCTAGCAAGTACGCGCACCGTGCATTTGTTTTGAATGCGATACACATTTTAGACTCAAAATTTATTTCTGTTCACTTCTTTTAGAATTGTGAACTTGACCTCTGGCAGTTTTGAGTTCGCTCTCCCAAGGTTTGATCCAGATGACCTCCTGCTGGAAAAGTACACATCTTTTGAGCCAAATTATATTCCGCTTGCAAATGCCAAACTGGCTATTGTGTATTTTACCCGCGCTCTGTCTAAGTACTTGGATGGAAGTGGGGTCACCGCAAATGTTATGTGCCCTGGCTCCGTCCGAACGCCTGGTCAGGCGGAAGGGATTAAAAACGAAAACTGGTGTGTGAGGAAATTGGCACATCTCATGTCCATGACTCCGGAGCAGGTAGGTACCTGACTGGTTTTATTTGTGATTTTTATTTATTGAAAAATCGTTCCTTAATTATATTGCAGGGTGTGGAGACAATACTGTATCTTGGTCTCTCCAGCAAGTGTGCAACGGAGACGGGCAAGATGTACAGATTCTGTAAGCCATTTGAACCAATGCCAGCACTAAATGACGAGCATGAGAGGAGAGTTTGGGAAAAGAGTGCAGTCCTCGTTGGTGTTAACGTGGAGTAAATTGCTGAAGTGTCAAACCATTTATATTAGAAACTACTTTCATTTTTAAATCAAAGGTCTACACAGCGCAAAGCCGTGCAAGTTGTAAAATATTCACAAATTATGAATTGTGTCGGATTTTGAGTGTTCATCTGCAATGGAGTGTGGGATATGGTAATAAAATAACACAATCAGTAATTTGTCACATTATTACATTGAATGGCAGCAAAACCTGTTACATAGTTTCCATGTTTTGTGTGTTACAAATTATTATGAGTATTGCTTATACTAATAAATTAAAAATCGTGGTATTAAAATTATTTATTAACTTATGTCTTGTGACCTGACAGCAGAATGAACAATTACAATTAATACTTATGCATCATACATAATATTATCGCCATCGCCAGTATAGATTCCTTATTTCTGTCCGTCCGGTCCCCTCCTCTTATTACTTGGCAATGAGGGTGGAGACATGCAGGAAAGGAGAAAAGGGGGAGGGGAAGCTGCTAAGGAAGAGAAGGGAGCGTGGAGTAAGCCTTTCCTAACGTAATGCAAAGACGGCGGAGTGGCTTAGGAGTTGGAAATTGGAATCCGCGTACTCCACTGCTCTGGTTCGAGTCTGTGCACAGGGGTACTTATTTTTAGTTTTTTTAAATACTTTGTTTTAACTAACAGGATTAACGCTAAATAACGCGAAGATATTTAGTGAAAAATAAAACCCCACCGCACGCGCACCGCATCACGCACGCGCGTAGCACTAAGCACAGCATTTCATTTCACATCAAACACATAAATCACAACATAGCTAAGCATTGCATTGAAATCGTGTTAATGCAAGTAATTTGGTTTAAAAATGTTTACAAATGTCAAATTCCGCCAGGAACTCTCATTTGTTTAGGTACTCGTAATTGCCCTTAGTGGCCTACCGGACCACACTAAGTTTTAGGGTGAAAATATTGCACTAAGTTTGGATACCACTTACATAGTAAAACAAACGTAACTAAGAGAGCTATTTTTCACTAAGATTCTCTCTGCATCTACCCCCTGGACTTTGGGCAGTTTTACAATTTTCAGTAGTAGTTGGATTGTATTTTATTTGTTATTTATTTTCCAACTCAGATTTTCGGGATTTTCAGTTCTCATTGGGATTTACCCAATTCGTGACACTTTCTCGGCATTTCGAAGTGATTTTGAAAAATCGAAGTAAAAATAAAGTAGTAAATCAAGTCAGACTGCCCGGCTTCGCAGATGTGTGCATGTGCAAATAATCTGCGGAAATGCGACAGATGCCTGAGCACCCTAATTACTAATTGTTTACTGTATTTGTATTATCTGTTTCAGACGAAGAAGTTTCGAACAAAACAATGGTGAGAGAACAATTTCCTAAGAATATAAAGAAGGCTCATTTAAGTTTATAGGGTCTTGCTAGTGTTACATTCACTGCTCTATGTTATACTCCTTTATAACAAATTGCGCAATACGTCAACACTTGCATCTAAATATGCGGCCGGATCTTTAGCCTTCACCCTTAGAAAACGCCTTGCGTTATGTTTTTCTTAAGCAATGAAAATTATCGTAATGCGACTTCTTTATAAGCAATCAATGAAAAACCAACCCAATCGTAAAAATGTGTATGACTTAAGTTTGCTTTTCCATCTTTTGCAACTATGTTGCCAGTGATGCATATCATGTGTGGTTTAATAATTCCTCATTTCCAAATGGATGGAAAATGTCAACTGTAAGTGATCCATTGATTAGATATATTTTAGTGCTATACTGAAGATTCAAAGATTTAAACCCATCTTAAAAAACCTATAAATTATAACCCTCAAAACCATCGCAGCCGCAGTCTTATTCTATTAATTCAAAATAAAACATCTATTCTGTCTAGCGTGTAAGAAAGTAAATAGAATTTGGCAAACTTTGAAGAACAACGCAACTTCAAAATTCAACTCTTATTCCATCCATGCGCAATATAAAGGTATCCACTAAGACCTCAGAGAGCTAAACAAATTGCATTACGAAAAGCAAGTTGTTCCTTTGTAACATTCAATTAGAAAACTTAGTAGAAATCTCAATTATTTCAAAACATCGAAATAACTTTCAAAACTATTAAACCTTGGGCACAGCCCTTAAACAGTTAAACCGACCTAGGAAACATAGCAGCCCTCCAGGCTAACGTTACATGGTGTACCTACCAGGGAACTGGTAGGTTTAGTTGTTTTAAAAGTTTAAGGACCAGAACTAAAACTTAAAACTTGAAAGAATTCAATCCACTAGTTTCCGCTTATGCTTGCTTAGCTTATCGCTTATAGTTACAAGAAAAGTTGTTCCCGAGTTTTACTAGGGAAGTTGTTTCCGAGTTTTACAAGGAAAGTTGTTTCCGAGTTGTAAAATTGAAGTTTTTTTAGAGTTATATAAGGGAAGTTGTTTCCGAGTTGTAACATTGAAGTTTTTTCAGAGTTATATAAGGGAAGTTGTTCCCGAGTTGGAGAAGTCGTTCTTGAAAACTGGTTGGTCATCTTACCCCACCCATTTTATTTTTAACAACGCCGCGTTAATGATGAACGTTGATGACGTTGATGAATCGCCGCGCGGCGCCGCGGAAGCCCTGCTCAAATTTTTCAAACTTTACATACACTTTGAAAAATTACATTTTTAGTAAACAACTTATGATATGGGACGCCTAGTCAAATAAGCACTTGCTACGGAATAAGACTAATAGTTAGGAGTCCGCACTTTGAGGTCAGGGTTGACCTGGTACGTAGTGGATTTGAGTTCAAGTGCGCTTACTACACAAGATCCCTTCACTAGGGGTAATCTTCATTTGGTTCACCTTCATTTGAATGTCAAGGTTCAAAAGGAAATAATCTGATTATTACTCAACTCAATTATCACACCTTCGTTGTCACTAACGGCCATGCTAACATGACAATTCGATATTCCAACACAGCAACTAACCACGAACATACTATCCTAAGAAATCCCATTTGAAAAGCTTCGCTTGAATCATCTTACCTTGTCAATGAACTCTTGATCCCAATTCCCGAAACTCGCTCTATTCACCCGCCATTTCCGTGTCCATCATCTTTAAGCCCGATCCCGGTCGTTCATATTATAATCCCCAGCATAATGTCAAAAATTGATGTTATGCTTCTATCCAAAACAGCAGCCACGTCATCCTTCTCCACCTTTCCGGATTTGGATTCTAGTTTCAACAACACTTGTGATTTTGCTTCACCAATTCTCAACATTACATCTCTCAAGAAATTAGAACACCTCTCTGTTCCAGAAATCTATCATATGATACCTCCTACCACTAGTTTCCTTATGATTATCTGGAATCTCTTCATTACAGCCGCTATCATTCTGATCATTTGTAAACTATTTAACGTCAACCCTATGATACCCCTCAGTTACATACCCTTATCATTAATTCCCAGATCTCAAGCTCTTATAGAAAGCGCTATTCAACAACAACTTAATATTGTTTTAGCTCTGTTGGTCATTCTTGATCTTGTCCTAATCTAACGTAAAAAAGATCGCTTGGAACAATCACACGATTTCGATGAAAATTAACTATAAATCTAATCCTAACTTTTCTTTAATTTTAGTACAATCAACAGATCAACTGTAGAAAGTTGTATCTACATTCAGGAACGAATTGTCCTGCCTTCTACATAAAAGCAACACAAGGACAGTTTTGTCCTTACGTCGCAACACATTCAAAGGAAAGTTTTGTCCTAATTTTATAGGAAAATGTTGTCCTTTTAATTATATTTTGATCAGTTTACAAAAATATAACAATTTTTCACACCAAATAAAAACGATATACCTGTTTATCTTCTTACCTATTATATACGAGAATTGAACGAATGTCAAGATAAGTCCCAACAAGCAAGCCTCCAGGATCAAGAAGCCGTTGGGTCTATTTCGTCGAAGCTAACAACAATTAAGCCCAGGCTTTCCGTAAACTACAGCGACCTCCTCACACACTACCGTATCCCAGAATTTGAATCTCGATGTAGCAACTTGCTCAACAAATTGCTAAATTAGGAGAATCTTAAAGATCCCAGCCTATTGTCATCGCATTTCATTGGTGGGACCACTGCTCACAACGGAACGAGCACATCCACATCCTCTGGCATCACTACAGAGAATCACAAATTACTACCTCAATCTACGAGTGGGTTCTTGAATTTGGATACATTGGAAAGTGCTTTGATGTCTGCCCCTTTGGCAAAGAATATATAACGGGGACGGACGGACGTAAGATGTACAATACCTTAAAAAATACCATTTTACATTTATTAATTTGAACAATCATTACAGATTATTTTACAAAGAAATGGGAAATCTGCCCAGTGCTGGGCTCGCAGGAATTGGCGATCACAATGAAGAACTCGCCGAAACATGTGCAAAAATGGGGAACGAGAGTTTTCGAGGACAAATGCCAGGTGTTTGCGCCCCACCCAAGGCTAAGAGGGTTCTGCCCAAGAAGTGTCTTCCTCTTGCCAAAAAAAGAAAGAAGAGAATCCTAAACCACTAACACTGGGTTTATCACGAGAATGTACTACCTGAGTACAACGTAATTCTGGGTAAGACAAGATTTTCTCTATACAAATTGCTAGGCTTTGTCTAATTTAGAACTTTTTAAAGCAAGCATGACGCTCAATATACATTATGGTATTACTATATCGACGCACACCTACACAACCTTGTTCAATTTGTCAGATGGCACATGAAAATCGGAACATTATTTTATTGATATTGAGAGGAATGCCTGTTCAACAACAATGTACAAGTGTAATTTTACTCCAGTTCTTTCATGTCTAATTTTAACTGATTTTATTCGAGTGATATTTGAACAATTTAGATTCTAATCAGGGAATTGATCAAAAACAATATCCAAACACTTTAAGTATTGAGTTTTTTTTACTTCAAAAAAGTAAACAGGAGCTTGACAGCATTCACCAGTTTGGTGAGGTATTCTATTCAACTCAAATATCAATAACATTAATATGATGTATTTGAGTTATGTAATGTGCCACATAGTACCCTCGTGCAGTTGCATTTACTTATGGGTTAAAAGTTCATTTAATGTTCATGGCACCTCGTGGAGTGAGTGCGATAAAGTGTAAGTCAAAGTCATGTAATAACTGGATGGACTCTGGCAGATAATCGATGAATTAAGTGTTAGATAATAAATATAAGAATTTATTTATTTGTGTACATTATGAGTAGTTCCCCATGGAAACCAAGTCATTTGAGCCGCACCTCGCTCTCGCTCGGTCAAATGACTTTTCCTAGTCATCACATGTCTAAACGTACACATCGCTCATCTCATCTCCACTTACTCAAATCAAAGGACAATCACTGCTAAATATAACAGTGAACAATATTTCAGTTTGGAAGGTGTTATCATTTTCAAATTTTCATTTACCCTAGCATCCGAAATTCAGTGAAAATTGGTCTACACCTCAACATACTTGAAAACAGTATCAATGACAAGGTGCCTCCGTACTTAACTTTCAATGTAAATGTTTTTGAACAAGAATCCGGACTTTTCATACACAGACTAGACACTATCACCAAAGCCGACTCAGATGCGCAGAAACTGAAATATGTAGGAAATCGCATTACCGACGATTGGCTCAATTGGTTTACCATTAGACAAATACGTGTACCCCGATTGTCAAAATTTCAATAAGTAGAAAGTCGCTTTCCTACAGCGTGTTTCTCGAAGAAATATTCCACGTAATACGTTCCAAATGCTTCAGACACTCACCCATAAATACGACAAGCGACAACAATAACAATATATTATTATTCAAGACAAATAACTATATAGCTAGAATTAAATAGAAATAAGGAAGTTGTTCACTTGTATTCACAATTCACATTAGTACTAGGACAGCTTTTCCTGGATTTGAATTTTAAGCAATTTAAAGCAACTACAGCCCTTAAACAGTTAAAAAGAATCCGCTTAACATTAACATCCCTCCAGGCGAATGTTACAACAGTTAACGCGATCCAAAGAATAACAAGTTCGACTAAGTTGTATAATTTATAATTTAATTCCAAAGTAAATTATAACAATTGATCCTTGGGCCATCAAAGAAATCAAGTAACCGTAAGACAAATCTTCTTTCTCTTAAGAGCATCCCAGACAAGCGTTATATGTATTTGAAAATAAATTAATGCTGATGGTAACCAGAACGTTATAGCTCTACAATAATTAAATTCCAGGGCCAATATTGGAGATATATCAGCTTCTGCTAGTATTTCTCGGATGAGTTATGAACCAATTCGGCGGAGAAATGCGTATGTTCGCATACCTTATTTTACAGTGATGCACTGGAGCTCCGGCCGAAGCCACTTTCGTATTTTCTCCGATCTGAGACCACACACTTCGATTCCATTGACAACTCAAATGCGACAAAATTATCCGGCCGGAGCCCAGGTGCATCACTTATTTAGATGCTAAACACTTCAGCTATGCCAGAACAATGCACTGGAAATAATTCTGATGTCAGGTGATTGACGACGACGGTGTCTTGAAACCTCGTGCTAGTGAGAATTAAATATGTTCAGGATAAAGCGATGCTTAGAGAAGTTAAGGTTATTATAAAACTAGATACCTTGGCGACCCCGCGGGTCGCCGCGTTATCCAGCGTTTATCCCGTTAGTTAAAAACATATTAAAGATAAAAAAACTAAAAATAAATACACCTCAGAGATTTATAGTAAAATTGCTTGAGCGCGCCATCTCTGTGTTGTGGGCATGCATTATGGCATGGACCCCTCCTCCTCTTCCTTCTCAGTCAATCAGCGAGAAGCAGGCAAACAATGGTATTATAGTGGAGATTTTGCCAAACTCAGGGCGAGGGGAGCCAAGAGGCCAGGGTACATATAAAATGTGGAACAATTTTTGTATTTTCGGCTTTGTAGACCAGAAATAGAAAAATAGCGAATACCATAGACGGAATAAATTCCTATCCCAAGTTAAGGTTAGAGATTACCGTAGTACTAAAAATATATTAAAGTAATGTTAATATTTTAATTTAACACTGATTAAATTACACAATTTGTACACGGCCCCCATAAGGCTTTCAATTAAATATTGATATTTTCAATACTTAAATATTGAGCGTATCTAAATTTGCGTTTGTAGGCAGATCATTTTTTGACTGGCTATCACCAGGCCTACTACTGCAATCAACACTCACCACTGTATCGCAGTGCTGTCCAATGTGCTTACTAATTTTATCGCCATCTTTGGGGTTAGAGGTTGCTTGGACGGCATTTAAATTCAAGTCACTGTTACCAACCTTACTTGATTTTCGTTTCTGAGACCGTGCCCAAGTAAATACTTTTGTCTTCAATTTTTGGTGGTTGCCTACTAGAAATTTTCTTCTGAGCTCTCTTACAAACCCTCGCCGTCCTTGCAAATCCTCAGGTACTAACAACAGCTCCTTGTCACTAATAGTTGGGTTCTCAGGATAAGTCTCCGGTTGAGCTTCAATCCTATCTACGATGAGATCCGCCGTTGATGCCGGGGGTGGGATATGAGGTGATTCCATGGATCCTTTAGTGTGTGGAAGTCCAACCGGAACCATAACATTCCAATAAATGTCTTTGACGAGGTTTGGGGTTTCTCTGTGTATTTCGTCAACGATTAAGTAAGACACCTGCCCCAAATGTATACAAACATTATATGGCAAGATACATACATTCGACACTTATTTGCATTGGATTGGCTCACAAACCATTAATGACCTGTCCACCATCCATTGCAATTCAAAGTCGCTGTCATCTTCACCAAACGGATTAACCAGCGTTTCCGCCACTTTCAACCATCCCATATAAAAGAAGAATTGAAGGATTGTAAATACAGGGATTGCAAGATCCAAATCGTCAACCCCGTATTTTCCAAGACCTGTTGAGATGCAAGCAGTACGTAATTAAGGAACCGTAAAATAAACATTTTAAAAAAAAGCGCGCCTCTTACTGTCTCTCGTCTGATCCGTCGTCTGTGGGTAAAGCCACTGCCTCCCCATCACACAGCTAAAAAAATAAGAGTACACGGCCAGCGTCACAACTTGCGTGTAGACCAAGGGAACACAGATCCTGTCAAAATTGAGTAGTTGATTGCACCTATCCTTCGTTTTGTTGATCTCATCCAACATGGCCCTGACGAATGTATCATTTTTAATTTTATTTTCCTCCCTTGCAGCCATGATCAGATTGGCGGCCCAAATGAATGGAATCCAATGCATTTGATAATTGGCTTGAACACTGGTCACAATGTCCGTCAAAATAAATTTCTCATCCTCTGTCAGCAGACCCGCTGCAATGTAGTGCTCATGCGTGGGAAATCTCTTTTTGACGGTTGGACTGATGAGAGTGAAACACTGGGTTATGGCTAACACCATGTACCTCATAATGGTTCGACGGTACAGACGCTCACCTTCCTCATTCCCTGGCAACACGGAATTGACCCAAAGGGCCATTGTGTCAATCCAAGGGATGGTTTTGTACTGGGCCCACCATCGTGATACAACGAGGGACACGTAGAATCCTAGCACGAAGGAGACTGGGATCAGATTCCCGTATTTTTCACAGTAACCTGCGATTTGCTCGAATATCCTCTGTTGGTGTGGGTTGAGGAGGTAGCGGTAGGTGGCGGTGCAAGTGTAGAAGGCGAGGAGGAAAATTAGGAGGTCAGGCCACATTAATTTAAATATTGAACCCCGCCAACGGAACAGAAGATTGTGGAATGCGCCCAGGGCTGTTCCACGGCGTCCACTGCATGCGGCTGACATTATTGCAATGCAATGGGGAAATTAGCACACGTTTTGCATTTAGCTAAAATCACATTTCACAAAAACCGCACTAACACCACAATGAAAATAATAAAGTTTCAAGTTACGCAATTAATACAATTTTTTTATATATAGCACCAAATTTCTTCACAGGTGTGTTGCGTTGTATGTCCGTTCACGGATTATTTTTCAATACACAAAATGCCCGGATTTGGGCCCAGTCTAATATGGACTGCGTGTTGCCCGACCCCCTTTCTGATTGACTGAATTAATTATAATGCGGTGTCGTTGACTGGACTTGACGTTGACGGGGGGCAAAGGGGTTCAACTAGAGTTCAGTTGTGATTCCGACATATGGAATCGATCTTCTTGAAATTTGGCGAGACGCCTGACCCTACGTACACGTTAGAAATAAACACCTTACTTGCACGCTTTCCAACCAAATACAATATGCAAATTGCGAAACTCTTTTCTTGTGGTTGGTTCTATTCAATGCGAGGGGGGAATGAATGGGCGGATTTAAGCATGTAACATATACGAAGCGACTTCACCTCCTTTAATAGCCCGTCCGTGATTTTAATCATGCAAGTTTTAACCTTTGAATTCTGGGAAATGTATGGGGTCTGTCTGAAGTGAAGTGAATGGCTGGAAATAAAAAGCCCCCGCACTCGCATTTACATGCTAAGACAACCAGCTCAGTGATATGTATAATTACTCAATAATTGGCATAATTAAATTATCTCCACGTTTTTCTTCTTGGGATAGAACGTGAATGCGAATGTTAAATGAACTATGGATTGCTGCTTATATTAATATTTATTATCAAAGTTGAAAATAGATTTTTTTTAAATCAAACGACGATCCAAATTAACTTAACTCTTAACTTACAGCACATTTGGTTTACGTTACAGCTAAAGCAACGAAAGACAAACAAACAAGAGCGGCAGCTAAACAATACACATTAACGTCACGCAACGTACCTCCTAGTCCAGGTTAAAAATAATTATATCATTTGGAAAAGAATGCTTCCAAGGCGGAAGGGGGCCATGCCCGATGAAAAGAATGAAATAATTTTTTTACTGAAAAATAATTTCTAAATTAATTT